>JAYMTF010005311.1:0-11763 GCA_036897485.1 Pelargonium nanum | reverse complement strand
GGGCATGTTCCATCTGCGGGCATCAGTCCAACCACAGGCATCGCCTGATTCTGGGCGACAATCCAATGCCAGACAACCAAAAGTCATGTGTCAGATAAACCCGAAACTATAAATAGGGCTTTCTGGCCTCCAATAAAAATGTCAGAACTTTTATCATTTGAGCACTCTCTCGAAGTGTTCTTTGCGTTCTTCAAGTGTTATTCGTGTTCTTCGTGCGTTCTTCAATTTTTGAACGAACTGAGAAGATCTGATTCAGCTTCTGTTTACATAAATTGTTTGTGTGTGTAGATCTCATTCTTACACCAAAGGTTGTTTCCTAGGCACACATCTAAGACTCAGCTTAACGGTGTGTTACCTTGCGCAGGTACTGGCAAGACTCAGAGCATGATCAACGCACTCTCAAGAATTTACCCTGACTTAGACTTTGATTTAGACCTTGACTCTAACTTGGACTTGGACCCTGACTCTGACTTAGACCCTGACTTCGATCTAGACCCTGACTTGGATTTAGACCGTTACTTGGATTTGGACCGTTACTTGAATTTAGACCCTGACCCGAACTTTGACCTTGACTGAGGATAAGAAGACTTGACGACGATGTTTCAATCCTAGATTTGTGACTTGGAAAAAAGATTCAAGTCACTACGCACCAAGCATATTTGGACGCAAGAAAGCATATGAGTATATTATAATTAAGTTTCCTGAAATTTATGAAGAAAGTAGCCATAAATAGTAAGCATGGTTAATATTGGAGATATTGTGCAGAGATCTCATAAAGTCAATAGATTTCTTAAATAGTATAATTGTGTCATTAATTGTGATTCTAATTTTCTATTCTTTAGGCTTATGTTATGGGACTAGTACTCATGTTTATCAATAAAAATAATCCAAGGGAATCAGTCCCTCTTTCATGGTATCGGAGAGTTTATTCGAATTCCTCCTTGTTCTCTACCATGGAAAAGAACAGAGCTAGTATCGGCTCGATTGAAGTGCAGAAACGTCACAAGTGGTCATGAGCAAGAGGCATGTTACGCTCTTACTGGGCATCTAGACATCAAGCACGAGGACCGATTGGGTGGTCGGAGTAGTGGAGGTGATGAACACAAGAAAAGAAAATTGTTACCGAGCGTTCTACAAAGAAGACCCGTGGCCTTGGGTTTCAATTGAAATGGATGGAGTTGTTGGGCTTAAAAGGAACTCAGCAAGTAGAACTTCATTTTGATCACGTGACACATCAAGCCATGCAAATCATAGCAGTCCAAAAGGCCCATCTCGCAGATCTTTTAAATGGTGTTGCATAAACACCGTTTGTTATTACGGCAACAGGTTCATTTGCAGGTTTATCAAACCAAAATATTTTTGGTAAAATTAATTTACCTTGGATCATTGACTCGGGAGCGAGTGATCATATTACATGTGATAATGATTCTTTAATCAACGTCGAGTCTCAAATACATTTGCCTCCTGTCGAAATGCCTAATGGAGATAAAGCTGATGTACGCTTGAGAAAGTTCTTGCAGTGCCACAGTTCTGCTTTAATCTAATGTCTGTGAGCGACAAATGACCTAAATTGTGCAGTAATCTTTTATTCGAGTTTTTGCGTGATGCAGGATTTACCATCGAGAAAGCTGATTGGAATAGGTAGGATGCGTAATGGACTATACTATTTGGAGCCGACGGAAGCGGGGAAGGCAATGGTGGCACAACGACAGTGTGATTCAAACTCGACTTGCTTTTCTGATCCATACTAGTAGAATTGTTCGTAGTTTTAAATTAATACATTGCGATATTTGGGGTCCTATCACACACCATCTTTTTCTAAGTGTCATTAGTTGTTAACAATTGTGGATGATTATAGTCGTGCAACCTGGGTTTTTCTGATGAAGCTCAAATTAGAAACAAAATATTATTTTTTGCAATTTTTCAAATTAGTAGAAACACAATTTGAATCACATGTTAAGATTTTGCGAACATATGGTGGTTTAGAGTTCATGCATCATGAGCTGTTCAAATATTTCTCTATTCATGGAATGGAGTATCAAACGAGTTGCACAGAGACACCCCAGCAAAATGGCGTTGTGGAACACAAGCATAGACATATGCTTGAAGTCACACGAGCGCTTCGTCTCCAAGCAGGTCTTCCTATTTGCTTTTGGGGCGAATGTGTTCTTACTGCAGCGTATTTGATCAATAGGACACCACTTAGTGTTCTTAAAGACAAGACATCGTTTGAAGTATTGTTTGGGAAGGAACCTGTCTATGGTCACCTGCTAATGTTGGGATTTTTGTGTTATGCTCATAATCAGACTCATGACAAATTTGCACCACGCTCTCGTCCTGAAATTTTCATCGGTTATCCTCATAGACATAAAGGATATCGAATATACGACATTGAGTCTAGAAGCATATATGTGTCACGTGATGTGCAATTTTGGGAGGATATATTTCCTATGACTCAGGCTCAGAATAAGGCGAACACAACAACGTCTGTCTTTGCACCTCCATCTGACTTTGCATATGATTATCCTGAGCATGTCGCTTTCAATCAAGAGCACGCTCTGGAGAGTCCTGACGTTACACAATCACCTGCAGTTGGTTCTGATACTGAATCTTTCCCTCCATCTAATTATGAATTGCCCACCGAAGATAAATACCCTAACAATAAAGTTGAGGGAGACACTTCTCTTGCTAAGCGGCATCGAACCATCTCTAAAAAATTGACAGTCTATAATTACACAGTGCCACCTTCTCTCGCTCCGTCCGCCTCGAATGCGGAACATGTCATTCGATCAGCTAACTCAACGGTATATCCTCTCTCACACTCAGTTTCTTATTACAGATTTTCTCCTGATCACACTGTTTTCTTATCGGTCATCTCTACAATCAATGTGCCTAAAACTTTTTCACAAGCAGTTAAACAGACACATTGGAGAGAAGCCATGAATAAAGAAAGTGCTGCACTTGAGGCAAATAATACTTGGAGTCTGGAGGTTTTGCCCTCTGGGGAAAAAGGCCATTGACTCAAAATGGATATATAAGGTCAAATATAGATCTGATGGCAGTATTGAGTGCTACAAAACTCGATTAGTAGCTAAAGGGTACACACAGATTGAAGGGATCTACTACAACGAGACCTTTGCACCTATTGCGAAACTTATTACAGTTCGTTGCTTACTTGCGGTAGCCTCTGTTCGCAATTAGCCACTCCATCAGTTAGATGTCAACAATGCATTCCTTCACAGAGACTCCACAAGGATTCTATATAGGGGGAGAACTGAGTCTGTCGTCCACATAAGTCTCTTTATGCAATGTTTTAAAAACCGACCCGAAAGTCAACCCGGTCAGGTCACTGGGTCAACCGGTCAGGTCACCGGGTCAACCGGTCAGGTCAGTATATATATATATATATATTTAATTATTTTTAACCCAAGTATCATACAAATAAAATTCAAACCCTTTATCACCACTGGCTCCATTAGTCTATATGAATAGGCGTCAACTTCAAGAGTTTATGTTTGTTTCGACTCAATTCACCAGCAACAGCGCACCGCTTCCGGCGAACCAACTGCAACGTGCATCGCATATGTGTCTCTTAAAAGCCCCCTTTCATCTTATTAAACAAATTCAAACAATCAAACCTTTATCTAACTTAGACTCGTCATGATCTTCTTCATCCCGTTACCAGCCAATAATATAACAGGAAAAAAAACACATACTCGGAGACGAATTGATGCCGGCGTGGAGTTGCAGAGGCGAGTAAAGAAGCGAAGAAGAAGAAGAGAAGAGGTGACTGAATGAAATTAGGTTTACTTTATTTTATTTATTTTATTAATTTATTAAAATGGGCCACCAATTGAGTTCTCTTTTTAGTTTAATATGTGTTGTTGTAAACTGAACTACTTGGGCTGACATTCAAAGCCCATTTCTGGTATTAAAAAAATTCTTTTTCTCTAAATGAAACAAAAAATCGGGCAATAAAGTTCAACCCAGCACCGGTTTTATCGTTTCTCACCGGGCAGACCGGTTCTGAGACAATTCCCGAATTTATATATCATTGGACCGGTAACCCTGCCGAGATCCAGGTCAACCGGTCCGCCCAGCCGGTCCGGTCCGATTTTGAAAACATTGTGCTTATGGACTCCGTCAAGCCTCTCGAAACTGGTACATGTCCCTTCGCCACATTGGATTTCATCCTTCACCTGCAGACCTTTCCCTTTTCACCTAATCCGCTCAGGGATCGTTCGTCGATATACTCATTTATGTGGACGATGTCATTATCATTGGAACAGATGATTGGCGTATTGAAAATATCAAACGGTACCTTGACAATTTATTCAGCATTAAAGACCTTGGGAAGCTCAAATATTTTTTGGGTATAGAGGTAGGACGCTCTCCATTTGGGATCACGATCACTCAACGAGAATACACACTTGACATATTGGCAGATAGTAGTCTTACAGATTGTAAACCAACTCCATGTCCTTTGCCGCAACAACACCGTCTTTCACCTGAGGACGGATCACCTTGTGATGATGCCGGCCAATATCGGCGCCTTGTCGGACGATTGCTCTACCTCACCATCACTCGACTTGATATTAGCTATGATGTTCATATTCTGAGTCAATTTATGCATGCACCACGCCAACCACATCTTGATGTTGTATTCCAAGTTTTGCGCTACCTAAAGGGTAACCTGGAATAAGGGCTCTTCTTTCAATCAGACAACTCTCTATCTTTGCGTGCTTATTGTGTTGCCGATTGGGCAGGATATCCCACCACTAGACGCTCAATCACCGGCTATATGATATTTCCTGGCTCTTCTCTTATCGCATGGCGTGCGAAGAAACAATTTGGAGTTTTGTGTTCTTCTGCTGAGGCAGAGTATCGAGCAATGGCTTATATGAGTTGTGAAATTGTTTGGTTACGTCGACTGCTACAAGATTTACGTGTTTCGCAGAACACACCAGTTTCCTTATTCTGCAATAACCAAGCTGCCATCCACATTGCTTCTAATCCCGTTTTCCATGAACGAACTAAACACATTGAGATTGACTGTCACTTCGTTTGGGAGCAACTGCCAAAGTCCATCCTCGTTCCTAGACCTATCTCTAGCAAGCATCAACTGGTAGACATATTCACCAAAGCCCTCGGACGCGATCGTGTTAGTGAACTCCTTTGCAAGTTGAACATTTTAAATCTCTATGCTCCAACTTAAGGGGGAGTATTGGAGATAATTGTGCAAAGATCTCATATAGTCAATAGATTCCTTAAATAGTATAATTGTGTAATTAATTGTGATTCTAATTTTCTATTCTTTAGGCTTAAGTTAAGGGACTAGCACCCATGTTTATATGTATATACTTGACACTTTGTATCGATAAAAATCATCCAAGGGAATCAGTCTTTTTTCAGTTATCTTATTTTTGATGACCAGAGGATCATCGGCAAACCATAATTTGTATGGATCTCGTATACCATATATTGACTTCCATATATAATATTGTTGACTCTCAAGACATTTATTGTATAATTCATGTATGTATATGATTTATTTCCATTTCTTAGTATCTATTACGTGCATAAATATGTATCTTTTTTGTATTAATAAATCATCAAGGGAATTAGACCCTTTTCACTCTTCATGGTATCAAAACAGTATTACTCAACTCTCTGTCATGGATGATAGTAGAGATGGTGGTTCTAAGAATATCAGAGAAGGTGGTTCTAAGGAGGGAAATGATTTGGTGCAATTATTTAACCACGCTTGTATCGAAAAACAAAGCCGATTTTGTGAATGCATGGATTCGTACAAAAACCCTATGTCAATTCCAAGAATTTCCAAGCTTGGATGCAGTGTAGTGCACTAGTCAAACACTACAAAAAAAACTCGCGATCTGTGACATAAATTTATGTCACAAATATGTGAATTTCAGTCAAAAAATGTAATTTGTGACGGAACTGTGACGAATTAATTTTCTCTCACAGATTTCCGTCACAGTTTGCAACTTTTCTTGCAGTGAAGTCTTAGCTAGTCTATTGACTATGAGTAGAGTTGCAGCCAGAGGTCTCACATGCGGAAAGTCGGAAACGGCTAGTAAAATATGGTTGGATTTCGAGGAACGACTCACCCAGGGAATAGATACTTGGGTGTATGTGTTAAAGCAGTGGAGAAACCGAGCAGCAGCGACAATGGTGGACGTATGAAAAATCAACGCCCTATAGTTGTTGTAGCTACAAGTCACGTTCTTGTGGAAGAAGACTTGCATGGCTTTGGAGCTGTGAATCATATGAATGGATTGATCTTTAACTAGGCAACAATTTATTTAGGCACTAAAGGAAGCTTGAGCCACCAAATGAACAAGGAGCATATAGGCCCAATAGATGATTGAACCATCTTGCTAATCAGGCACATCAATTAAGTCCAGCCCAATGAAGCAATTTATTGGATATTATTGGTAGTTCAACGTCAACTAAGCCAACCCAAAGTCCGCTGTCATCAGCTAATGCAGCATTCAGGTCATCCGAAAATACCACCATTCAAAATTTCTCTGGTTAAACAAAGTTACCTTGAATTATTGATGCATCTTACTCAACATATCATCTCAACACCATTTGCCACCAGTTACATTTCCAAATGGGGAGAAACTTGACACTTAATTAACACGTTAAAAAGTTCTTGCAATTCCTCAATCTAATTTCAATTTATTGTTTAGAAAAAAAAAGAATTTAAAGCGCGATTTAAACTGTGCACTAAACTTTTATTCGAAATTTGGTGTGATACGTACATGACTTACCCTCGAGTGCATTGATTGGAATGGGTAGGATGCACAATAATCTTTATAACTATCGAGATTCGACGGAAGCAGGGAAGGCATTGGTTGTGAAACGACATGATTATGCGAGATTATGGCATCGTCGTTTGGGGCACACACTAGTCCATCATTTACGTTATGTTTCAAACTGACCAGTTAGTTCCAATAAAATGGGTTTTCATTATGCGATGAAAGCTGCAAGGAAAAACAAACTCTATTTATGTTTCAAATTATACATTGTGATATTTTTGAAATTATACATTGTGATATTTGGGGCCTTATCTATACCTTCTTTATTTTGATGCCATTATTTTTTGTCAATTGTAGGTGATTACAACAGAGCCACTTGGATCTACGTGATGAAGCAACAGTCAGAAACTAAGAATTACTTGATACAGTTTGAGCTAGCATCAAAATATTACGAATAGATGGTGGACTGGAATTTATGCATCACGAGCTAATGGAATATTATTCAACTCACAAAATGGAGTACTAGACAAGTTACACTGGAACTCCTAAAAAAAAATGGTAACCGATATTTACTTGGAGTTGAACGAGAGCACTCCGGTTTCAAGTAGAACTCCCCATTTAATTTTGGGACGAATGTGTTCTCACTACAGCTTATCTGATTGATAGGATGCCTCTTAGCGTTCTTATAGATAAAACTTCAGTCGAAAAGGTGTTTGGGAGACAACCCAATTATGATCATATTTGAACCTTCGATTGTCTTTGCCCATAGGCAAAGTCGTGACAAGTTTGCAGTTCGCTCTCAGTCAGGAATTTTCATAGGATACTCGCAAGGGCAAAAGTGACATCAAATCTATGATAATGAGAGCAAAATCATATATACATGTATCATGAGATGTTCAATTTTGGGAAGTCATTTTTCCTATGGTTCATACTCCAACCATCACGAACCTCATGACCCCTGTTTTTTCTCCGGCCACAAGCGACATGGCTTCTTACCCTCTTTACCATCCAGTGTCTGGAACATAACGATACTACAACAACTCAAGATGAGCCACATAATGAGATGTTCAATTTACCCACAGAAATGCATTTTGTCACTGATCAAGATCACGCCAATTCAATTGAAACTGACTCCCTTCCTATACACTAGACGAACTCATACTCTATCCAAGAAGCTCTTTGGTTATGATTACACCCTACCACAATCCTTTGCACTATCATCCAGTGATCGTATCCCCCGACTCCATCGACTAACTCGATGGTGTATCCTCTTTCTCGCTCAATCTTTTATAATAGATTTTCTCGTGCTCACAAGCTTTGTTTAGTGGGCATTTGTTCTATCGACGAGCATAAAACTTTTTCTTAGACAATCAAACATGCGCATTGCGTGAGGGCATAGCTAAAGAGATATTGGCTCTTGAGATAAATAAAACTCAGAGTCTTACAATGTTGCCCCAGGGAATCAAACCCTTGACCTAAAGTGGGTGTACAAAGTTAAGTATCATCCTGAAGGGAGCATTGAATGATACAAAGTTCGATTGGTTACAAAGGAATATACTCAGATTGAAAGAATTGTCTTTAATGAGACCTTCGCCCTAGTTGCAAAATTAACTATAGTTCGCTATCTCATTGTCATTGCTTCCATCAAGAATTGGTCGCTTCATCAACTTTATGTCAATAATGCTTTTCTCCACAGTGAATTAGACGAGGAAGTGTATATGAAGATTCCATAAAAGTTTTTGAAACAAGGGAGAATCAAGTATTTCGTCTTTAGAAGTCTCTCTATGGGCTTCGTCAAGCTTCTTAGAATTGGTATTGTAAGTTCATTGATGCCCTCCTTACTAGGGTTCAAACAATCACATGCATATCTTTCATTATTCATACACCAACGAAAGATCTTTTGTTGATGTACTTATCTACGTCGACGATGTTATTGTCACTGGCACTGATAATATCATATCCAACATTTGAAACAATAAGATCAAGGATCTAGGAAGCTTAAGTATTTTCTTGTTATAGAAGTGGTGCGCTCTTCTTCTGGCATTTCTCTCACGCAATGCAAATATACCTTTGATATCCTAGTGGATAGTAGATTTACTGCGTGCAAACTAGCCTCTTGCTCCATGAGACCCCAAGATCGTCTTTAATCGAGTGAGGGCTCTCCTTGTCAGGACCCGAGCCAATATCGACTAGTTGGTCTTCTTTTTTACCTCACCATCACACGGCCAGTACACGGTTCACATCCTAAATCAAATCATGCATGTCCCACGAAAATTATGTCTTCCATGAGCGTACCAAACACATTGAAATTGAATGCCACTTTATTCATGAACAACTCCTGAAATTGGTTCTCACTCCTCGATTCATATCTAGCAAATATCAATTAGCTGACATTTTCACTAAGACCATCGGACAAGATCGCCTTCAGGGCCAATTGGGCATCTTCGATCTTCACGCACCAACTTGAGGGAGAGTAATGAGCATGAATCTCGGATACCATATATATATTGGCTTCCATATATAATACCGTTGACTCTCAAGGCATTTATAGTATGATTATATATGATTTATTTCCATTTCTTAGTAGCTATTATGTGTATTTATACGTATCCTTTTTGTACCAGTAAATAATCAAAGAAAATTAGACCCTTTTCACTCTTCAAACCTGCATGTATCTTGTCTCTCTGTTTGGAAATGAGCAAAACATGAATTTACAAATAAACCATTTTTTTCAAACATGGATAAACTTTTAATGAATTCTTTAAACCTATTACATAGAAATAAACAAATATGTTTGGTTTAGTTCAACAAATAATTAAAGCAATAGGTAGCAGTTTCTTGTATCAGTGTTGGTAGCCTTTTTTGAGATGGAAGAGTAGAAGATTTTTATCAAAGGATTCTTTTATTTATTGAATTGCAAGGAATGTCTGGGATACTTGGGATGTTTACGATGGATTTGCCAAATGACTCCACCTCTATTTAAACAATTCCAAGAGTTACAATTTAAGGGACACATTCCTTCATCATACCCTTTTCATGAAGGTTTACAACTTTTTCTAAGTGAAACATCATAACTCTTAGACATATGCCCTTTCATGATAAGGTACATACCCTTTAATGTACCCTTTAATTATTACAAAGTTTAATTTTAATTAATCAACACATTAACCTAAACATTTTCCCCCTTAATGTGTTGACAGATTCCAAGTGCGTCTCGTAGTTGTTGAAATCTGTCTCTTCATAGTTTATTCCGACTTGTTGAGAGTTGCCTTTTGCAACAAGTCTCGCTTTATTTATTTAAATTGACCCGTCTGGATTGTGCTTTACTTTGTAGATCCATTTGACACCAATGACTTCTTTGTCTTATGTTTTGTCAACAAGCCCCATGTGTGGTTCTTTTCGATTACTTGAATTTCTTCATTCATTGTTTTTCTCCATGCTTCATCCTTCAACGCTTCTTCAAAATTCTCTGGTTCATGGCTGAGTCTTTGATGCCAAGGTGTTGAAATTGGCTAATTTGTTGTCATGTGTAGTGCAGATACATTGACGCATTAATGTCGAGTGAGAAACATCTGTTTACCATCTTAATTGTGGTAAACACTTGAGACTTATCTCTCTTATCATAAATTATACAATTATCATTTTCAAATTCATGTTTGTAACCGTTCTCCAATAGTTGACCCAAACTGAGTAGATTTTGACTCAAACCGGGAACCAAGAGAACGTTGTGAATTTGACTAGTTCCTTCATTGATATGGATAGGGATGTTACCCATTCCTTTGGATTCTACTATTTCTCCATTTCTAATTGAACTGGAGTAGTGATGTTTCTATCGACCTTGGAAAATATCTCATTTTTCTGTGACATGTGATTGTTGCATCCACTGTCTAGCAACCGTTTTTCTTTTCTTCCTTCTATTGCAGTGTGACATGCATAAAATGTTCCATTCATCTCCTCGTTTTGATGATGTGCATCTGTTTGATTTACTTGTTGTATATCTTGTGATCTGCAAGGTTTGGCGATGTGACCACATCGACTACGTTTGTTGCACTTTGGTTTGCCTTTGAACCAACAATCTTTTTCTGCATGATTGGATCGATTGTAAATATTGAAATAGAGAGAAATTTGTTATTCCTCTTCCTCTTTAGTTTCCTCCTTGAAATTTTTTGGAATTTATATTTTTATCTTGGTTTTGGTTACCACAGTTTAACTTGGATTGAAAAGCACTCTCTATTGATTTTTCGAAGTGTCTTGTCAATCTATTCTCAAATGACTTTATAAGTGAAGCCATTAGTTCTTGAGTACTAAGGAGAGCAAGATCATTTGTTTTTTCAATACGGGAACAATAGGATCGAATTTTTCAGGGAGACAAATAAGAATTTTCTCCACTATTCTTTTTTCGATGATATCTTCACCATGAGACTTCATTTGATTAATCAAATCAAAGAAGCTTGTTGAGAACTCATTCAAAGTTTCATTCTTCTTCCTTTTTGTATTTTCCAACTCCTTAGGAAATGATTAGAGTTTGATAGCTCTGGCTTTTGCATCTCCTTGATACTTATTTTGTAGAATTTCTCAAGCTTCATTTGCCGTGTTGGCTCTTAGACACATGTCCTTTCATGTACCCTTTAATTATTATATAGTTTAATTCTAATTAATCAACTCATTAACCTTAACATTCATAAATCCAAGAATAATTTGTGTGTCACAACCATGTTAGATATATACCCGAGAAAAATCAACACCAAATAAATAATATTGCCGAGGTCTAGTACAAATTTTTGACAGATTCTTTGCCCCTCCCTGTTACAATTAGATTGTGTTTTGTAAGTATTACAATAAAGCATGCATGTTAAACCAAAAAAAGCTTACACAATAATCAAGAAGTCAAAGCTTAAAGACATGACAAGGATACACAATGACTATCTGATGCGCCTGTCTTGACCTGGGGGGTCAAACCAAACACACTTGTAATGTCTTC
>JAYMTF010005310.1:0-11763 GCA_036897485.1 Pelargonium nanum | reverse complement strand
GTTTGACTTGTGTTTTGGTTAGTTTATGAGAATTTCATTTTTTTTTCTTCTGCATATACTCTTGCATTAGAAAATCTTGCTTTTTGTTTTGTTACCCGTGCATCGCACGGGTTTGTTGACTAGTTTGAAATAATATTTTTAGATAAATTGTTAGAAATCATTGAGCCCAATATAACCTAAAAATTTATTGGGCCAACAATTACATCATTAAGGTAAAAATTTAAAATGAAACACAAATATCTTTTAACTTTTTTTAAAGTTAACACTATTTTGAGATAGATAAAATAACTTAATTTCTATGATGATATGAATAAAAAGAAAAATTGTTTACTTCTAATTTCTTGAGAAGTGAAGGTGAAATTGAAGGAGGCAGAGTGGGAAGATGAGGTTGCAACTATTGTTCATATGTTGTGTTATTGTATATTATCAACATTGTCATGATAACAACAGTTCAATCCAAATCCAGTTGAGTTGGCATAATTTGATTATGGGTTTTGGATTGATGTGATTATTAAGAATGGTTTGAAACATAAGTTAGAGGGGATGGATATGCAACACATCATATTCAACTATAGTGTTTGGATAGTGTATATATATGATGTGAAATAAATGTTGTCTATTTATTTGATTAGCGAAATTGTGTAAGTTTAGTCTCTGCCCATTCCTTGTTCAGATAAAACCTAATTTATATTTGCTGAACCTTCAATTATTAGTGAGACTAACACCATCACAATAATGTGAACCACAAACACTACAAGAAATTCCACTTACCGCGACAACCAATCCGGTCGCTCAAACTCATATATTGTAACCAAAAGTCAGTAATTGTTATCATTAAAGGTGTTGTCACGAAAAGTTTTCAAATACACGACAGAAAGAGGTTTGTCACGGAAGCACAACTTTGTACGACAGAAAAGTTGTCGCCAAAAGCATAAAAACTCTAATTTTTACAATTATTGAGCTTTTATTCATGTCAACTCAATGGTCACTGTTTCTAAGCTCAATGACCCTCTCTTGTAGCTCAATGGCCCTCTCTTGTCTTTTGTTCAATGCCCATGGTTAGAATTTGGTCTCTCATTTGTTTCAACCTCTCTTTGGGTGATCTGGACATGCAGAAATGAAGCAATCTTCAATCAAATACTCAGCAGCTCTTCTGCTGCTCTTGAAAGAATTCAAATCTTCGCATTCGATGTCGTCTCGTCCCAGCACAAGTTCTTTGCGGACTCCTTCTCTCTTGGTCAATGGAAAAAGGCCCCTATGCTTTTTGCTCTGTGCTTGTATCTGTTTTGTTTTTTAGCCCCTTGGGCTATCTTGTACTTGTTCATGTATTATTTTTACTAGAATAAAGTACCTATTGCTGATAAAAAAAAAAAAAAACTCAATGGTCACTGTTTCTAAATCCAACTCATGGCAACAACATATTTTTGATTGTAACCAAAAGTAAGAATTTTTGTATTGAGTTGAAAGATATATCGATAAAAAAAATTAGTGTACCCATCATTACTATTAGTATTTCTATCTTTGTGATCAGTACTATTTACCACATGAAAGGAAATAATAGTATTATATAAACAAAAACCTATCATGCATATGCACCTTGGCACCCATAAATGCATATTTTAGCTTTTATGTTGGTACAACCATATAAAAGTTAACAACATTATCTTCTAAAAGATACAAATTGAATTCATAACATTATCATCTCTTTGACAATTACACTAAAGTATTGAAAATGCTAGAACACTCATATGGTTATGTGCACTTTTAGTTGAAGTGTTGGGAAATAGCAAAGAACCCATGGAATAAAGCCCTAAAACTGAAAGACACGCCTCTACTATTGCGCTCAAGAACCCTTGAATCAATGCCTCAAGTTGTGGATTGTTTTCCTTCTTTTCATAGAAGACAAATTATAGTTGAAGTCTCCCACACGCAACCAAGTGAGTTGAGATTTCCCTGATTCAATCCCACGAGTGCCTTCTCATTACTCTATCCAGCTCTCCATAATACTTCTTCACCGTCCACACCCCCAATCATTTGTTGTGACCTACACGCTAATGTAGGATTTATAGGTTCCCAACAGGGCCACCTCTCCCTTACTATCCACTGCGAACAAACTTAGCATCTCCAATTTATTTCTTAATCACTCTAGCTTGTCTCAAACTCTCTTAATTTCAATCGGAACACTTTGGTTGGGCTTCTTGTCCTACATAATGTACGACAAGATTTGAGCTGTTTGTGGGTTGCCCAACTTATGGCAACTCCGTGATAACAAATAATTGGTCTCGACGGGCCTTCTTGACCAAGTTCACCTGCTTAAAGTTTATTGAGTCTCTCAACCTTTTCGGCTCATGTTCCTCCTCCGGTATTTTTCTTTTACCATCACCCACCACCATTCTATTCACGTTCTCTGTCAACTCAACATTCTCTACTAGATACTGCCTCCCCGAGCTTGATCCTCTGCCTCATTCACCTCCCCGAATACTCATCAAAAGGCCGCATCTGAACTCAACCCTGACTGCAACCATTTGTTTCCAATCACATATTGTTGTTTGTCTTACGAAGTTTTCCGCCAACTAGCATTAGCTCTTTCAACTCCCATGTTCGTGTCAGCATACAAATCCTCACAGTACTTCCCCTTATGTCTGGTCTTACCACATAGAAATAATATTTTTAGAGTAGTTTCTCATATTTGAAATTTGTCCAAGTCCATTTTACGTCTATTAGTCTCAACTTTGTACAATGACAGATAGAGTTTCATACATCTACTAGAACCCAGATCCTCAAGAACAAACACCACCCTCCCTTTAAAGTTCAAAGAATCCGCTTCCACTGAACAACTTTTCTCTCGACCAATTTTCACACTAGCTTTATCCAATCCGTTCCCCAATTAAATCATGGATTTTGAACCCAAAAACCAGTGTGCCAAAGATCAACCCATAGAGGATGTTCGCCTATCTCAAGCAACTTCCAAACCAGTAGATGACCGATGAAGGTCCAGGGACCCTCCGATAGCTCTCTTTCTGAATCCTATTTGTCAAGCCAATGAGAGCTTGCACCACATTAAAATTCACTTATACACACTTTAGTGAATTTGTGGGAGCGAAACGACCCGCTAGATTCAAATAATTTAATGAGGTTTCACAAGCCACAACGTCATTGGTGGCTTACCCTAGATCAAACAATTCTTGCATTAGGATTCTCTATATATATGAGTTTTGGTTGCACAAAAAACTACAATCAGTTTTTGGGCAGGGTCAACAAATATGTCTATGTTATACTTAACCCAAACTACTATGTAGTGTTTTTTTATTGAGGTTCCACTTCCACAAATTCATTAATTATATCCAAATAGTTGTTTTGATTATGATTAATCATTAGTCTATTGAACAACCTTCCCAATGGGACCTGAAACTTTGTCTACTCTGATTCATGCATCCACCGTTTCAAAGCGCTTTTGCAGAATTTAATTATGTATATGGACAATCATTGCATCTATTAGTAACTAATGAAAATAGCTTCACAAGCATATGAAAATTCCTCTTCTGGTTCTCAAAAAACAAAAATGAAATACTCTTGTTCTGAAATAATGCAAACTAAACAATTGTAAGCAATTATATACAAAATTATATGATAAGCATTTGACTATTCTTATCTTAAATGTGGGCACGTGCTATTGTGAACTGAGCTTTAAAGTGATGGCAATTTCATGTCTCCAACCTATTGTTTATGACTATATAATTGTTTATTATATAAACACACATTGTTATTTTTGGATGGAAAAATTAATTGAGAGCTAACATATGTATTAAATTGGCTTTGTCCATTTGAATCGCAAACTAATCTGAGCATTAAACATTCTGCGCACTAGAGTGAACAAATGAAACTTTTAAACGTATACTAAAATGATATTTTTCTACCCCATATTTTAACGTTAACTTGTTAATCATATATTCACATTAATTTGACCATATCTACACTTATGTTGTTTCCTTTTGTTTGCCCTATTACAGGCACATTTTTAGCTTATATAGTACACCATTTTATAGGACTGTAAAGTATGCATGTAATGTAATGTAGCAAATTAATAAAGTTAGACCATTGAAGTGAATACCTGGAGACTGGAGTTGGTCAGTTTGGCCGTGTTATTCAACCAACTAAACCATTTCTCAATAAATTAATAATAAGAAGAAGAAGTACACAGCAATGAATGTGGCAGCAGAGGACCACCCTTCATTATCAATGCGGTGCTCATCCCGAGTTCACCATCTTAATTATCACCCATTAATATTCACTATTATTGTCGTTGTTGTTGTTGTTAAACAACCATTCTCTGAGAATTGAGATTCAGTATTCATATATAAGAAATCCAAACCACAGGTGAACTAATGGCATTAATGGATGTGATTGTTATGTTAGAGCCCAAAGACATACATAATTGGGTTTGTAGGACAGGAGCCCAAAGATATAGGACCTAAATCCAATGACTTATACTACATACATACATACAGTTTATTCTATAAAATTTATTATTAATGGTTGTGAGTGCAAGTGTGCCATAATTCACGGTCACTTGTCCACTTCCAACGAGACAAGGCAAAGAAAAGACACTCACATAATTAAAAAACAAAACAAACATCAGATTTTGTTTGCTGTGATTAAGAGAGATTGGGAAAAGAAAAGTCTTGAGTCAAAGCAATGACATGATATGAGATATTTAATACCCAATTGACTCAATTTGACTGACTTCGGGCCGCAACAAGAACATGACACCCGAATTTTTTATAATCAAATACTCTTCTTCTCTATTAAGATTTCGGCGACATCTGTAATATGTTCACTTAGTTTTTGCACCAACAATTTTCCTTCAACTTGGAAACAAATTCAAATAAAAGAAATTCACTCAAATCAAAATAGAAAACTAAAAATAAAAGAAACTAAGAGATGTAATAAGGAGGATGAGTCGTTTTCACAAGCATCATCACTTCATGCATGCATTTGATTTGAAGTTTTAGACCCACCCCAAACATTGGACCAAAGCTTTGGTTTACAGTTACACATACCCAGAATTACCAACTTGTTAATTAAATGTCAGTTTATTTTGCAAGATTTTTTTTCCTTCAGTTTTGTCTTCATCGATCTCTATGTCTTACTACTTACTAGACTCGATCATGTTTAATTTGTTCCCTTTTGCCACTTCTATTTACCTTTTCTGGTTCGAATGTAAATGTCGCATCATCAATCAAGAATTGTTTATCTCATTCATATATCTTGAACTCACATATCAATATCATGTCTACAAATTCTAGGGATCCGAGTTTAATAGTGTCGATTTCTCAAGTTTGATGCAATATATTTTATATATGGACATTCGATGAAATGGCAATTTTTTGTTTTTTTAAATGTGCAACATAAACGGTTCATTATATACTTTTTCAAAATTAAATATATAGTATATGATATTTTCAGAATGTCATGAATGGACAATTTGTTAAAAAGAAAAACTTCTTTTGAGCAAAAGCAATAGTATCTAAGGTGAACATAATTGATACATGACATTTGCAATACGTATGAGATGAGATGAGATGATTCTTCTTCAATCTTCACATTGATTATACTAACAAGTAACAAGAAAGAGCTTACAAGAAAGGATATTCATTTTCCACACTATCCATGCATGTAAATCATGTTAGTAAAAACTGAAAAGCATGATATAACCAAAGAACTTTTGAGTTAGCAAACTATATGTCAGCTAGCTGATATGTATCTTCTTCTGCTTCCTGTCATTGTTGTCAAATATATTTATTTTGTCATCAACAGTCCTACCACCACCACCACCATCTACTCATTTGATATGATATCATCTTACATCATACCTAATAAAACCACGAGCCTCCACAATTGTCCTTTTGTCTTTCCATTTCTAATATTTGCACAGATTCTCACCCATGCATGCATATCCTAATCTCCTCCTCCTCCTCCTTCCTGTTGTCAATGCATATATAGATACATATGTGTCACAGCAGCAAAGGACATTCCATGAGCTCATTCCATGCCAAATATTGGTGTCTGAAACACAGACAGGTTTGGCTTTGCAGATTGGAATGTATGCATTGTTGGTGTAACCCAGCTACCATATACCCCTGACCCAGACCAAGACCCAGACCCAGACCCTTCATAATTAATCTCACTACTACTACTACTCATCTGTTGCTGACCATGAAAACAACCTCCTCCATTCAATAACATGCCATCATTGCTCTCATCTATGGAGGAACCTGCTGAGAAGTCCATGTTGAAAGCTGTGACACCAGTACCACCCTGAAAAGCTTCTGACCCATCTCCCTCATGTTGATCATGAGCATGGTACAAGCTGGCATCTGGTGCAACAACATGGCCAGGTAGTAGAGACCAGTACTGATATGATGGGTCTTGCTTCATGGGTAATGCAAAGCTCAGGGTGGAGGTAGCTGGCTGTGACGGCCCCAGTGTCACCGTGGACAAATCCCGGTCTTCAGCGCTCTTGCTGTTATCCGAATCCAACGAGTTCTTCGATTTGTTGGACATTCCTCCAATGGGAAGGTTGCTGCTTGCTATGCTCCTTACATCGTAGCGACTCATGTCAAAGTTGGTTACTGCATTTAGGCCCCTGAACTTGATGGCTGCAATGTCATAGGCCTCTGCTGCTTCCTCCTGAGTACCTGTTTAACACATCTATATTAGTCTCAGAGGTTCGAGCCTCGATCGTTACACTTGCCGATGAAAAAATGAAACAAACAAGACAATAAAAATCATAAGAGATTTAGCAACTGACTGAATGTTCCAAGGTAGAGGTCTTTGTTCCCAGCAACTCTCCCTATTCTTGCCTGCCATCTACCATGTTGATGGTGCCTATACAATAATGTACATTTAATTAGTCTAAATGTCTAATATCTCTAAGGTACAAAGCTAGGAATGTGCAAGAACATGAAGCAAACCTAGTGACTCCTCTGTACATTGATGCTCCTCTAGAGAATCCACTGCTATTTCTGTGTAAATAAAACTATTGTAAATCAACAAATTAAAACAACTAAAAGTAGTAGAATAATTTTCCCTTTAATGGTTAATATTGATCAAATATATATTATACCTCCTAAGAGAAGCAACAAACTCCTGCCTAGTCATGTTCTTCATCTCCTCTAGTTCCTTCTCATAGTTAGAGATCTTTAAACAAAAAAATTAAATAAAAATTACTGTTCATAAAATGATCATGAAACTAGAAAATAAATTTAATTTGTTTTCTCTGACCGGAAAGTTTGTGGTGGTGGTCGGACCCCAGTACTTGAGGGCAGCAAGATCGTAGGCTCTGGCAGCTTTCTCTTCTTTATCATAACCTCCTGCAATATAAAACAATTGCACAGTCAGAATATGAGAATCCAATGAAGAATCTGACAAATCACACATTCAACCAAATATGAATATTTTGGTCGGTGTGACAAAAGAATCTTGAACAATCTTGCTACATTCATGCAACAATAATTTGGTCATCACAGTAGAAATAGAAAAATCATTATGACTAAGTTTTGAATAGTCATAACATTTTACTGTAACTAATGGAAAAGACTTGAAACTTACCCAAATAAACTGCGCAAAACAACAATGGTGATAATATATATTGATCCAGAGCCACCAATCATGTACATGCCACATCAAGATACAACAATCCCCATATTAGAAAATTACTCACAAATACAAAACTTGAACAAACACACACTGATCATAAATGAACTACTAGCAAGCTTAGCTATGCCCAAAATCTAATATAGGTGCATGCTCAAGAATCCGGAAAAGATCTGAGTCTCAAATGGGGACTTAAACTTGTTACTTTATCAATTAACACTTATACTCGTTTTAATAAATTTTAAACGCGGAATGTCCCGTCCGGATCTATATCATTTGTTTCTTGACTGAGATTTCGGGCTATATATATCCATTTTTTTAAAAAAATTACCTTGTCTGCCTTTTCTGCTCTGACCTTCGCGTCTGCAGCTGTTGTCCCACAAGTGAGCTTCATATCTACCAGTCCATCTATGGCTGCAACACCAAAATCAATGCTCAATTAATAACATATATCTTAGAAACTAAAATGGGTTCGTTTCATAATGATTGATTTTTTTAGAATTGTTGTTGTAAAATTAAGCTACCGGGTGACGCCGCGGTAGATGGAGGTTCGTTGGCCGAAGGTGTCGACGGCTTTCCTGAGCGAGGGCTCGACCGGACTGAGCTGCGGTTTCTTAGAGTTGTGGTTGTGGGACGTGCAGTCGGTTTGTTGGCGGTGACCGATGGTGGCAGACCCACGGAGGAAGCTCGCAGCTACGCCTTTCAGCTCAGAGTCGTATATGATCTCCTGGTTGTCGCACACAGGTAGCGTTTGATCGGCGGCGGAAAACGGCGAAAGACCCAGTTGGTGTTGCGGGGAAAAGGCGGCGGCGGAGGTGGTGGTGGTGGTGGTGCAGCCGCCGAGGAAGTCCTCGAGCTTGGGTCCATGAGAGAAAATGGAGAGGTCGAGCGTGGGGTCTTCGTTTGGTGCACTACATATATCGGTGGTGGTGGTGGTGGTGGTGAAGGCGTGGAAGAGAGAGAGAGGATGGGGATTGGAAAGAGAGAAAGCGAGCCAGTTGTTGTGATCCATGGAGTTTATGTTGTGAAAGCTAGAGATGGATGATTTGGGAGATGGCTTTGGAAATAGGAGCTAAATATAAAGAATTTCGAAGAACAGAGTAAATAATATAAATTTGTGTAAATTATGTACAACACGACTATCGAGACTCTTTGTGTAATGGTGTTTTCACTTCTTTATTCTACATCTACTATTTCTTATAATAATTATATTCTAGGAGTTAATTTATCATTTTCCTAAGGAGAAACAGTAGAAAATGGTGTAAACCGTAAAGTCCTACTCTCTTTTTTCTTTTTTTGTTGTTGAAAATATTGACATTTACAAATTAACGTGATATGCCATATTAACTAGGTACCATTATTTATAGTAAAAGTGAAAATGATAAGTATTATTTTTGTGGAAATTCCGTGGAGTTAATGTACATTCTGTTGCCATTAAGACTGATAAATGTGTGTTCTAGAATTGAAATTACATGGTTAGCCTGCCGGAAACTACCGTGCATGATATTATTATACGTTGGAAGGTGTAATAAATGAAAACAAGATTGACATATAGATCGAAATATCACAACTTCTGGTTTAGATTAGGATATTTTTATGGATGAGGAGAAGGTTTCGGTGTGAGTGGAGCAGTCAAACACTGTAAAAGGAAAGGCAAGGAAGCCAAAAAGAGAAGTGTAGTGTAGTGTAGGGTAGTGCAGGTGACTGGGGAGGCAAGATGGTGAGTGAGGGGACACCGTCATCCATATCCATCTTTGTTCCTATTCAAATCATTTCATATCGTCGTGTGGATGGTTGTTAAAGAAGTGAAATATGCTTGGGTGATTGAATTACTTTTTAAGCATGTTATCTAAGCTTTGGAGCTCTTGCATACCTTTCGAGTTTAGGGTGGAGAAATAGTGGGGGACACTTCTTGTGACATAATGGCTTTTTGTAGACACTAAGTGTGGATGAGAGGTGCGGAACTTTCCTTGAGACATGATGGTTTCTTGTGGAGACTTACTATGGAGAATAGACAAATAGTTTTTAATGCGACGTGGTCTTTAGACTAAATACGGAGGAGAGGTGAGGAACACTTATATATTGTGATCTAACGATATCGTTTGGAGACAAATTATAAAGATCTTTTAGGAGCTAAATTAGCTCTTTAGGTGCCTTGAGAGTCCTCACCATGATCTTACTTCCCGTGGACAAAGAGGATACGAGAGTGGAATGATTTCCAAACAACGATTTCTTTCAAAACTCTTTAGACTATCACATGTACTCGAAATCGATGTTAATTACAACTATAGCCTGTTTTTCTTATACCACCAACTTTCATTTGTAGTCATTTTTATTAATGAATACATAATAAAAACGATGATTTAGCTGTTTCTGTAGATTGTGAGGTCCATGCGGGGCAATGCAATAGCATCCAATGCATGGAAAAGGATAGATTGTGGTGTGGACTATGGGTACATGTTTGTGTGGTATATTCTGCAAATGAAATTATAATGCAACCACATGCTTGCATGTCACTCCCTTGGACACGTGTCCATTATTATACTATTTTACTCACACTATCATGCACACGTGTCAGCTGCACTTAAAATAAAATATGACATGCTATTGTTTGTTGGCACAATTAATACTTTGTCAGACATATTAAAATGTTATCTTAAGTTTATGTTTGGTATGGAGGAGATTGTTTAGATTTTGTATTGTTTTAATAATACAAGATTCTATGAAAGTAGGCCAATGTCAAGATTTTTTCATGTGCAAATTTTCATTCTTGTTCATTTAATATTGTCTTTAGATATGGAGGGCTTTTGTCATTCATTTATTCTAATATTATATAAGGGTGAATTTTTAATGCAAAATCTATACCTACTAAAAAGTCGAAAAAACCTTCATAACGTATATTAAAATGCTAATTCAACTCAATGAAAAATCTTAAATAAGAAACTAAGAGAACATAATACAAAAATTTAAATTATTTCCACAAGTTAACCTATTACCATAAGTTAAATATTATGTAAATCCTAATAGATAGTTATGCCCTTAAAAAAATTGTGAGTTATAAATGAAAAATCTTAAAGTAATACATGATTTCAACCCTTAATGAGAAATCCACAGACACGTCATCACAAACTTACACATTGAAGAGCCACGTTGTTAATGATCTGCCACGTCACTACCCACCTCATCAATAATCTTCAAACCAAATTGAATTCCTCCTGGCTCCTTCTTAGCTCCCCACTGCGGCACTGCTCAAATCTCTTCCAAAATCATGAACCATTACTCCATTAGTCTCTAATGACAAGATAGCAGAGTGCATGGTGGCAATGATCATGGAGGATACGACGCCGTTCATACGGGTTACCAGAGGGTCTAGGCATTGAGTGTTGGAATAAAAATAGTACTCCGTAGTAGTTGGTGTTTAAGTTGTAACTCTAGTCAAGAGTTGATTTTTAATTAATGTACTAATTAAATGTGAAGGAGGCCATATTTTGACGCACCAAAACACGTGCACACGTGCCTTCTTTCTCTCTGATGTTCATGTATTTGTATTATCGGTGTTTCCTATTGTTTGCACGTGTCACGGAGAGGAGGGCGGTGGTGAGATACACAACACTCTACCCGCATCTCACGTGACTTTTCCAAAACACCTTTTTCAGTATTCATGTGCCTCCTTCGCTTATTATTTAGAAGAGACATATACATGAACTTTCACTAAATGTATAAATAGACTCATTTTGTCAAACTTTGTACTAATACACATCTATTAATTTTATACAAATAGGTGATTAACGCTTACGGTGTTAAAAAAAAAATCGTTAATGTATGCTTATGTGAAAATTGTTGGACAAGGTATTAAAAAAAATTAATATACAATTTTAACTCAAAAAAAAAGTAATGTTGTGTAATAAGGTCGACTCAGACCAATCCGGACGGAAATAAATAACCCGAGGATCGGATCGGAAAGTATTCGAATCTTAAAACAATCTTGAAGGGTCAAATTAAAATAATAATAACATAATATATATATATATTGAAAAATTATTAAAATAAAATCATGAAGAGAAAAATTAAATATTAATCCGAATTTTCGTGAATTGAGATGAGTAA
>JAYMTF010005309.1:0-11765 GCA_036897485.1 Pelargonium nanum | reverse complement strand
TGTTGATGAGTAGAAACAATTAATGCCCCTGCCAGTCAATTTAATGAAGATGTCAAGAATGCTTAAACCGAGTACTAATCAAATCGGGTTTAATAATCTCAATTATGATAGACAGGCTAATCAACTTAATAAAACTGAATAAGATCTTGGTGAAGGTCCATATCCTTCATAATCGTAAATGGAATGAAGAAAGCGCTTAGTGCTTAATAGTAAGTCATGAGCTTGATAACATGTTAGAGGAATATGACTTCTTTCAATTGCAAATATACAAATACTTCAACTACCTGATAACTGCAGTCTCTGGGATATGGTTATCTGGGCATCGCCGGTACCGGGGGGCATATCCACCACTAGAATGTCGAGATTTCCCCACTCAACTCCCCTGGTCATTTTTTCAAGTGCACTCATTACCTGCATACGTTACATGAACTCAAGTTTTCATATAAATACTCCATAAAAAGAAGCGAGTGATATGAAAACACAAATTTTGTTCCCAATAAAATCTCAATGCTCTGTGACGGCAAACAGAGATTTCATAAAACTGCTGAAACAGTAAAAATAAGCATATCGATCCTTTATATATATAACAATGCAAACACACTAGTCAACAGAATTCACTCGCATAACCAAGTTCCGAAGTTGACATGTGTTTGCAACACTATCATCCAACAACAGGTCACCAAAACTAACTTCAACCACATAACTGGACCTAAATCAATGACTGAAACCCCGAAAATGAATTCAAATAACAAAAATAGGATGACAAATATATATGCCTTCAAGAAAGAAGATAAAAATTCAACAATGTATACAGTAAAGTAAGCTGAAGGCATACCATTGGACCTCGCCACACAATTGGGGCATCCTTTTCCACAAGAAAGCCCATTGACATACACTTGACTCCATAATTCTCAATTGGAACCATCTTCAAACCTACCATAGGCAAACCAAATTAAATAACTTTTATTCCAAAAGCAGTTTAAAAATGGTTAAAGATGTTCATACCCAAAATCTGAAACTAACAAAAGATGAAACTCACTGGCACCACTCCGAACAAAACAAAATACTAGACAAAATATTAAAAATGATTCAGGAGCTAAACCAACTAAGTTTATCATAATCCTCTTAGAACTTTATCCAACCATATACGCAACAATGTCCCCCTACATACGCATATGTTATTGTAGCAGTTCAAAAACTAAGCCAACACGCTATCAGTACGAGTAAAATGAAAAAGAGAGATCTTGTTCAGTTGCACTTAGTAACAAAATTGTTAGCTATACTACACCCATATTACTAGTCATGCAACACCAAGCGGATGGCTTCAAACCTATTACTAGAAAGAATAGGAGCAGGAGAATTATTTTAAGGTAACTCAGCCAACAACAGCTTTTCATCTCAATCACATTTGCAATTTATTGCTATCAATTGACAAAAGTTTTTATGTTGATGAAATATTAAATTTTAATGTGCAACTCAGGGATAATTTAAAAAATCAAGTTCACCTTCACTCACTTCTGGTTTTTTATGAATCTTCATCATGGTTGGAATGGAGGGTCCATAAACATCAGCATCAAGCAAACCCACCTTTAGTTGACACTTGGTAGCAAGTGCAACAGCCAAATTAACTGCAAACCACAAAAGAAAAACAACAAGCACAAGCATGAGAGAAAATGGCATAACTGATATTATATGTAGTTAATTTATTAACAACTTTGGCAAGCAATAATCTGTTTTGACAGCTCATTGTCTCACATAAACACACCTGATGATCCTTACTATCTATACAATCCACAACTACAGCTTATGAAGTAGCGCTAAATGCTTCACAATGAATATAACATTAAGTGAAGGCCAAGCAAAGTAGCATGCATTCTAAGTCCAGAGCTACGAAAATCATTAGAATAAGCTAACAAGAGAATTCATGAACTCAAGCAGTGTCACATTACACAAAATCACAATCATTGAAAATGCATTGAAGAACCCTAATTTCAACAACTCAAGCTCCCCAATAAATCTAAAAGAAAAAAAAAGGCAAGAATCATTTCATGAGCTGAGCAAATTCATCACCTCAACAGATCACCAATCCCTGATCTTTCATACATTAATCAAATCATAACCAAAAAAAAAACATTAATATCATTTCCTCAAAAGATACCAATTATGAGAAAACTAAAGGGATGAGAAACAGAAAGTACCCGCAGTGGTGGACTTGCCGACACCACCTTTACCAGAAGCAACAGCAATAATATCCTGAACTCCATCAATCTTGAGCCCTTTGTTACTCTGCCCTGCAAAGCCCCTAACACCTCCAAGCTTCTGCACAGCCACCATTTATGATAAAACTCAGTTCCTTCCAACCAGAAATCGAAAGCGCAATAAATCAAAGCAACAAACGGATTGAAGCTAAAATCCTAACAACATGTAACTTACTGAGAAAGACCTCAAAAACCCCATCTTCACGACTACCTCCACATACACAGTGGACGAACTCCAGAGCCCTAAGCAACTGCAAGTGTTATATAATTATAAAATATTATCAAATTTGATGCACGTACTTTGCCTCAATATCTAAACTGGTAAACCAACTTTGTAAATACCCAAACTGGCACACAGACTTTGAAAAAACTACTAATAGTCATACACCCTGTTAGTTTAAGTTAACGGATCCGTTAACTATTGCTGACATGGCACTAAAGATTAATTAAGTACGCCAGCTAAGTGCTTATGTGGCATTAATAAAAGATTATGAGGGTCAAATTGTAATTTGTACATTTAAATATTGCAATTGAAGCAAGTGAAGCTTTTGCATATGCGATGATTAACAAACCCATATTGACAGACGAACAAATCCCATACTTGAAATTCGAATCTCAAACTCACTCACACTAATCAATTCAAATCACAATTTCACCGTCTTACTGAAATCCCAACCCCTCATGAACATGCTAGTAAATTAGTAAATGGCCTCAACAGCATAACAAATTGCTAGAAACAATCTGTTCTTAATTCCAATCTTCAAATAATGACCTCACATTTCTACTTCAAACAACTAGTTTTGCCCAAAATAAACATCACAATAACGAAATAACATTCAGCACCCTCCAAATCATTAGAAAACCAAGGATGATAACCAAAAGCTTCAAATTTTATATACAAACAAGCCATTTGAACAAAAGGGTCCCAAAATCAAGCTAATATTATATTCTAGCTTATTCCAGCACACTCGACATCATAGACAACAAAAGTAGTTCAACTGTCCTCCAAATTTCTCACACTTCCACAAATACATTGATTAAATGTCACCAATAACTTCTAAATTTCATCAGTAAGAGCAGAAATGAAACAAAGAGAAAAAAAAATCTTAAGATCTTTCAAGAGTTAGATCAGACAATTGAATCGAACACAAATATTAGGTCAATGAAGTAAGAGCCTAGACAAGCATATTCAGGAAGGAGACGGAGCAAAGCACCGAATCGTACCTGGGTTTTGCACTAAAACTCTGCTCCTTCCCTTTCCCCGCCAAGAACAAACGCAAAACCAAACTTCAGAGAGAGATACACGTTTTTGTCTTTCTTTCCTGTTCTTTTCTGATATGCGTAGTTTAGGTCGGTAGAGGAAGACGAAGGATTTAGAGTCCCACATCGGAAAGATGAGAAGTGTGGAGATGGAGAGAAGCCTATAAAATAGAGTTGGGCTGCGACTTAAAAATTACTTACCTGGACGGGGTCAAATGGGCGATCAAGAAGGCCCATGGCCTAGAGTTGTGACCTCCATTGCACTTTGGAGGGGTGCCTCTCTAAGGTCCGCCCAAGTGGTGGAGCCTACGTCATAATTTGTGCTAGTGGGGGCCTGCGTTCGCGCGGCCCCTATCCAATTAAAGCCCAATTTTTAGGCCCAAAATCGATATTGTAGCCGTTTGGCCCAATGTCGCTTTGATGACCGCTTGATCCAATGACTTGGCAAGTAAGTGAAGTTGATGTTGTTTGTGAGTATGGATGGAAAATCTTGATCATGGCTGACATTTCGTGTGTGTCGTGTTGAAAGTTTTTTTAGTGTTGTACAACATGATTAGGAATCGTGCAGCATAGCTCAATATGACACGATTGGTGAATCTTTGAATACAAGTATGTTTATTTCATGTTGTGTCCCGTGTTTTGATTCGAATTGTCAACTCTAATCTTAAGTACATATTGTAACTAAATTCGATAGAGAAAAAATGTCACACAAAAAGATTGATGTATGTAGAAATCGAGTCTCATCAACATGATGAGATTCAAAAAAAATTCATGCTTTCACTAACGTCACAACTATCATGCGTACTGCGTGTGTCCATGATTTTTGTCAACTAGTTTGTCGCATTTTCTTATAAACCACGATTCATTTGGCCATCGCTAACAAGGTTTAACTTACTTGTGTTCTCACAATTTAGATTTTTACATCAATTAATGTAATTGTTAATCTTTTTTTAAATCATTAATCTTAATTTGTCTCCATTATAAGAAAATTGATGTTAAAGACACTAATATTGCAAATTCGAAGTGAACTAAATTTTGCTACCAAAAACTTCAAGGGATAGTTTATTTAGCCATATTTGAGTGATTCATAAGAAGTTATAATATGTTGAGTATTTTCAATTCTTAACTCATTTAAATGGGAAAAAAAACAATATAAATTAACCCATAAATTGTGAGCTGAAAAAATAAACAACCAAAAATTTGTGAATAACAATATTAACAAAAGCAACCACTACCGAACCATTTGATATTTTTTGAAAGAAAAAGTAGCTAAAAATTCCTATTTTGAGAATTGAAAAACAAACAATTGATTTGCGAACCCATTTAATAGAAGAGATGAATAATGGTGACGCTGGCCCTGATTTGGTGGAGAAAATATTAATGGAAATGGTAGATTGTTTCAACGGTTAATCAATTTTTTGCCGTTGGAGAGGATGGTACCTTCCCAATTCATCCATTTCTTCTAATTTTCTCTGTTTTCTTGGAACAAAATCTAAACTCCGGCTGAACCAGGTACCTTTCTCTTTCTTTAAAGCTTAATTTTTTATATTTTGTTCATTGAAATTCAAAATGCAATGTTTTTGTTTTGTTTTTAGTTTTTACCTTGAAATAGTGCAGATCTCTGGTGAAAGATTTGATTTTTCTTCTTATTTACAGTGACCCATTATTTAATTTGATACACAATGTGGATTTTGGAATCTGAATTCATATGGGTTTTGTTTCTCCAGATTAATCCATTGGAATTTGTCCCTGACAATGTTGATTCTATCATTATTTTTTGCACATTTGGGTATGTAGTTTCAGTTTCTTTCTCCTTTCTGCTGATTTGAGCTGTGATTAGATAGTTTTCCTTTTTGTTGGTTGGTGATTGAATTGGAATTGAGGAATTGGTTGTGGTTTGGTATTTGCCATATTGGGTTTTGGTGCTTTTTGTCTTCGTTTTATCTTTTGTTGGTATTGGCCATAATGAGTAGATGTGTTTTTACAGTTCAAATGTGTTTTAGGGTTCATTTCATTATGATATAATTCTTGATTTTGGTATGTTTTTGGGTATTACAGTTAAATCGCTCTGCAATTGTGCTTCGAAGTTCTTGCAAAATCTTCCTTGTTGCTATTGTTTTGATTTTCCCATATGCAAACAATTGTGAAATTTAGGGTTTTATGGTAATTGTAAGTTTTGCTTTTGATTTATGATGAAAATTCATGTCACGTATGGGTGTTTATCATTTCATTGCCATTTCATGTTCTTTGGCTGATTGTTTCTTCTCATTTGGTTATCGAAGCTTTCAAAACTGAGTTCAGAATCGGATGCTCGGCTTGTAACTGGGAGGTTGTTGGTGGGTATTTAATAGATTGATCCATCTAAGCTTCCCCGGGTTTTATCAAAGTTCGACCTCGATGAAGTTGTAGAGTGTTTACGGTGAAAATGGCTGCACGTCAAGCTGCATTTATTAAAATTCAGTGGAATGCTCAAGGGGCTAAAGCTCTTTTAGCATACATAGTTTGTGAATGGGTTCTGATTATCTTGTTATTTATCGACGCTTCCCTTGCGTATTTCGTGACCAAATTTGCGCACATTTGTAAGTTGCAAGCACCTTGCCTTTTGTGCACCAGGCTCGATCATATTTTAGGCGAGGAAGAACCTGGATTTTATTGGAGTCTACTTTGCAGCAACCATAGATCAGAGGTGTCGTCGTTAATTAACTGTCAACTTCATGGTAAACTCGCCGATGGCTACAATATGTGTGAAGACTGTCTCTTGTCATATACCGCGAAGAACAAACCCAACCCGGATATGCATAGGTTATTGGCAGGTAAACTGGGGCCGGGGCATGGCGGTTATGGTTTCCCAAGTGCATTCATGAACAAAGATTTTATTCCCGGTTCTGTAAGCACAAAGGCATGTTCTTGCTGCAACAAGTCGTGGCGCTCAAGACATAGTTCCCAGAGATTGTTCCAGCTTAGAACACCTGCTGTTAAACCAAACATTCCTTTGCCACCAAACCGCCAATCTAATGATGATGATAATGGGAATAGTATTGTTCGTGATAGAAGTGAGGTCAAGGAAGATGTTGCAGTTCCATTTGCTTCGGAAACTAAACCTCAAGTCCTAGATTCGTTTGAGCAGCGCGTCGTGAAAGATCCTTTCTATGCGAAATCTTCAGCTCCGGATGCTTCAGTTGGTCGTGGTTCGGGATATCAGGACTTGCAAACCGTTCACCATAAGGCGAAGCCTATTTCATCAGATGACACTCCCTCATCGTCCCGTGTTGTAGAAGTTGCGCCATCTGAACCCATTTCTCGTCCCCGCACTCCTCCATCGGTTGGAGCATCACCAAAGAAGTGTAAATGCTCTGTGTACGATGACAATAGAGATAGTGTCTATGCTTGTGTTTTGTGTGCTTGTGTTTATGTCAAGGTGAGTTTGTTATAGTATTTTACTTACTCCTCTTTTTTGAAATATTTTTCAGCAGAAGATGCTACTGAAGTTGCCAGCGTTGGACATGTATCCATCCCCAAGCACAAGGAAGTCAAAAACTCGATGAGTGCAACAATTGAAGAAGATTCCGGTGCAAATGATGTGCATAAGGCAGTGGCGAGTGATGAGGGGCGAGGAGGATTTGGTTTTGCTTCAGAAAAACCTTCCACAAAGGATCGTGTTGATGGCGTTAACGATGGTTCAGAGCTACATTCCTCTGCTCAACGGACTGATTCGTCGTTGAACTATACAAATCCACAAGTAAACCATCAAAGTGATGGTTCCAATTCTCGCGAAAGTCAGATGCCTCAAAACTCGCGCTCCGTAGAGAGAGCAGAAGAGTCTGGTTCGAAGGGTTTGAATAGAAGTGTTTCCAATGAAATCGAGAGTGAAAATGTTGAGGATTTAAAACGACAGATTGATGAATACCAGAACCGATTGACTGATTTGTACGAGGAATTAGAGGAAGAAAGAAACGCCTCCACAATTGCTGCAAATGAGGCAATGGCTATGATAAGGAGGCTTCAAGAGGAAAAGGCGGGGCTTAACATGGAGGTGATGCAGTACTTAAGAATGATGGAAGAACAAGCAGAACATGATGCCGATGATCTAGAGAGGGCTAATGATCTCCTAGCCGAACGGGAGAAAGATATACAAGATTTGGAAGCCGAGCTAGAATTTTATAGGTATAATTTTCCCGAAGAACCAATGGCTGAGAATATGTCTGATGGAAATTTAACTGTAGCACGTGCCGGGAATATGACAATGTCCATCGAGTTTCGCAAAGGAAGAAACGATCCTGCTGTTGAAATTTCGTGGTTGGAATTTAAAGACGATAAGATGTACATTTCACAACGTTTAACAAGCTTAGAGAACAACCTGCAGGAAATATTTTTAGAAGGTGACGATAAATATTCTAGAAAAGATGAGGAAGAGCTTCCTCCGCAGAATGAATCGCATTTATCTAATGGAAGACCTTCGGACGAAGATGAATCAAACGCTTCAGTCAATGACGATCCTTTGGATGGTATCAGACAAAAGGATTTGATGAAACGTAATGAAGTTGGTCGCGTGGTTGCTCTTGAAAATGAAATTTCAGATCTTAAGGACAGGTTGAAGACACTTGAATCGAACCGAGATTTTCTTGAGCGTGCTCTCATCTCTCTTCAGAATGGGAACGAGGGATTTCAATTGGTAGAAGAGATAGTTCATCAACTGCAAGAATTACTGAATATTGGGATAAGAATTAGAAGCAATCCTATTCCGTGAACTCATTCAGATCTGATATCATGTGGTAAGAATTTTAACAAAAAGTCTTCTCTTAGGAAGTTAGATTCTTATGATGGAGCGTGTTTCTAATAAATTGCCTCGCATAGTTTCACGCAACATGTTAAAATGCGTGCCTTTCTTGAAGAACAAGTATCAAATTTTGTATTTGAAGTAGAAGGTATTATATCTCGTCTAGGGTTCTTCTTCGCTAGAATGAATATCTTTTATAGACCTTAGAACCAAAGCTTGAGGGTCAGCAAATGTTGTTGCCTTGTGACCTCTAGATCACGGGTTCAAGTTAGGGAAGCAACCTCTCTGCAAAGTAGCGATAAGGTTGCATACCAACATGACCCTCCCCAGTCCTCACAACATAGGAGCCTTGTGCACCGGGCCGCCCTTCACTTTACTCTAACTATTGAAGTAGACTTTAACCTGGTATCAGAGCTGGTTTGGTTAGGGTCTAGTGACCTGTTTGTGTTGTCTCCCCATTAACGCTTGGTCCATGTGCAGGGCTCATTGTGTTGTTCGGCGTACACATACGTAGAGTGTTGAAGTATTACACATTGTAAAAATGTAAAGTTCGAGACTACTTGATATACTAGTTGGAAGTAGAGGGTTTCGCTAATACCTATCCTATTAAACTGCTGAAACTGGTTTCTGATCAGATTTTCGAAATCAATGCGCGTCTAGTGTCAAGCTATTGCTTCAATGTAGTCATCTGTTCTCGTATGAACACAGCGCCAACAGTTATAACTCTTAATGTAATCATATACTTAGCCATTGTTCATATGAAATGTACTATCATATTTCACGTAGTGATAATGTAACTGTAAATTTGACTTCACGGGGAATGATTATACATAATTCTGCTTGCCCTTTCGTGCTTCTTTTCCCGTTACGTATCAGACATTGCTTCTCGGGTCAAAGACTTATATGGGTTGTAATTTCATTTCATTTATGATACAATTAAAATAGAAACTTTCTTCTTGACAATTCTCATTCATTTGCAGCATCTTCAGATATACACAATTCAAAACGACGCTAATGTGACAATGTTGGCTTGAAATCTGGAGCGAAGACTGAAGGATTCGCGCTAAATTTTCAGTTTGTTTGCAAGTCGTGCGGATCTGCAACAGAAGTTTTCAGGTAAAGCTTCTTCGTTAGGTTTATTTTTCGAATATCAGATTGGTATGTTCTACAAACCCGACGAAGAGCAAGTGCTCTGTTTCGTCGTTAGGTTTATTTTTTGAATATCAGATTGGTATGTTCTACAAACCCGACGAAGAGCAAGTGATCCGTTTCGTCGTCCTTTTTCTTGCTGCTGAGTTTAGCTTTGTTTGTTTTAATCCATTGAGTTGTTCAGTGTTGATTCATGGAGTTTATGAGGTGTAAATTGGAACAGGTTTTGGCTCATTGTATGTTATTTGTAGCAATTGTAGTCAAAGAAGTAAACAAAATTTTATTCATCTTTCTAGTTCTATGCAAATTAGACTTGTTGGAGTCATTTCTCATTGTTTTTCTTCTAATTAAAATATAATTAGTGCACGAGAAGGAAAGAAAAATCTCAGTCACAAAGTAAATGGCTGAGACTCAACGAAACCTACGAAAATTTGACACGATACGAATTAGCACTCGCATCCGTTCTAATGTGACAATATTATCTGAAACTATATTTAGGTGTTTTCAAATTGGCTTTCATTTTCAATGACATACTTCTATGAGGCTATCATACATTAGAAGATAGAGTGTGACACAAGCAAAAGCTTCCAAAAAAATAAAAGCAAATCAAACGTCCAACTATCCATTTCTCATCCATTAAATGACTACTACTATTTTTTTTGTGAATGAAAGAATTTTTCTAGAAGCACCTCAAAATTCAAACTAAGTCTTCGTCAGGATCCGTACCCTAACACGTTTCAATTGTAGCATTATTAGGCGTGGGCATTAAAAATTATCACGTACATGCTTACGCTAAAGTTTAGTGTACAGTAATACACGTTTCCTTCATTTTAATGGATTTAAACTCAATTTATTTGTGCTCGTGTTGGGTTCATCCTTTTAAAAAAAAAATTAGTAATTTTATTAAGAATAATGTAGACTTACATATTCGATTACGAATAGACCAGGCATATAACCAGACATCATAGTAACTTGATTCGCATATCTCAAATGTTGATACAACGACCAACTGTCACATAATTGATTGAAATATTCACCGCAATAATGAGATAAGCATACCCACTCTTACTCTCGTCAAAATCATCTAACGCGCAACCGAAATTCCAAACAAATAATACAAATATCTAACTATCTATAAATAGCATAGTCCTCTTGTTCAAATCAAATCAAATCCAACACATTCAAAAGGCACAAGTTCACCATGTTAACACCAACTGAGCTAGTCACTCCTCTGTTACTTCTCATGGTTACATTACTGTTCTTGCTCGTCGGAAAACAATCATTTTCCTCCCGGAAACCACCGTCTCCGGCGAGTTTACCGAAATCATATCCACTAATTGGCTGCTACTTGGACATGGCCAAGAACCGGAACAGATACACTCAGTGGACCTCCGATCTGCTCCAGATCTCGCCGTCCGCCACCTTCGTCCTCCGCCGTCCGCTCGGCTTCCATATCGTCGTCACCGCAAATCCCGCGGTGGTCCATCGGATCCTGAAAACACATTTCCACATCTACGGCAAAGGAAGCTACTTCCGTACAACGCTACACGACTTGCTCGGCGACGGAATCATCAACGCCGAAGGCGAAAACTGGAAGTTCCAGAGGCAAGTCGCCAGGCACGAGTTCAACACCAAATCGCTCCGGAAATTCGTCGAGAACGTCGTCGACGGCGAGATCTCCGACCGCCTCACTCCCGTCCTCTCCGGCGCCGCGTCGGCCGGGACGGTCCTCGACTTCCAGGACATTCTCCAGAGGTTCGGCTTCGACAATATCTGCAAAATCGCCTTCGGATTCGATCCGGCGTACCTGTCGCCGACGCTACCGGAAGCGAAAATCGCGCGTGCGTTCGAGGAGAGCGTGAGGATCACCAGCGAGCGGTTCCGCTTCATGTTTCCCGGCGCGTGGAAGCTCCAGCGGCTTCTCGGCGTCGGATCTGAGAAGAGGCTCAAAATCGCCGTCTCGGAGGTTCGCGATTTCGCTAAAACAATCATCAAGCAAAAGAAAAAGGAGCTCGAAGCGAACTCGTCGCTCGAATCGGTGGATCTGCTGTCCCGATTCCTGAGTTCCGGTCACTCGGACGAGACCTTCGTCACCGACATTATCATCAGCTTCTTTCTCGCCGGCCGCGACTCCACCTCCGCCGCCCTCACCTGGTTCTTCTGGCTGATCTCGCGCCACCCCGAGGTGGAGCGCGAGATCCTGAACGAAATTAGGGCAAAATCGGACACGCCGATCTTCGAGGAGGTGAAGGACATGGTGTACACTCACGCGGCGCTGTGCGAGAGCATGAGGCTGTACCCGCCGGTGCCGATCGACACCA
>JAYMTF010005308.1:0-11766 GCA_036897485.1 Pelargonium nanum | reverse complement strand
AGACTGAAATGACACATTTGATAGTTCAGGGACCAAAATGGCACGAACTGGATAGTTCAGGGGCCATTTTGGACTTTTTTCCTATATTAATTTAAGTAGAGGTTCTAACAGCCATTTGTAACATATTCATCAAAAGATTCTTCTATAGTTGAGCCGGAAATGGACCTGAATTTTCGACAAAACTCGTAGGATATTTGAGATATGAACTGATGATAAATATTATATCGAATTTAAGCCGATTTCCTTAAGTACTAAACTATCTTAGCTTTTTGGTAAATTAATGCTTCATGTAAATTCATATAATTGTGAAAAAAATTTGTTGTCCAAATACACAGTTAATTAGTAGCATAATAATATTGATCTAGGACAAGCCATAAGACATAGAACCGTGATGTACAGTATATGTTTACAGAGAAAACACAGAAGATGGAATTGGGGGACCATGAGGCATGAACAACCCATACCCTTAACACCTCATTACAGATATAAAAACAATTACCAACAGATGAGATCTCATCACATGGCCACATGTGATGGGATTGTATGGCATGGCATGGTTTTAGGTTATGACTCGTGATACGACACAAATTTTAATAGATTTGTGTTTACCATAATGAAGTTCGTGACTCGAGTACTGAAAATATCTCACGTTCAACCCGTTTAACCAAACGGGTTGTATAACCCGTTTACTGATCCACCATTTAAGGATAAAAATACGATTTTTTTCCTTCCAAAAAATGACCCGTATAAGTTAAACGGGTCAATTCCAACCTTTTTGTTTTAATCGTGTCGGGTCCGGTAATTTTGAACTCAAATGTTTAAATGTATTTCTTAATATGACCATTAATAAAAATGTAATTTTTTGATCGCATCACGTAATAAAATAAGTTAAACGGGTCGTGTTAGGTAATATCAGTCTATTTATTAAAACGGGTAAAGTCGGGTAATTTTGAATCTAAATTATTAAACTTTTCATCATGTCGTGTCAACTCACTCATAAGTAGATCGTATACTAATTAATCCATTCGACAGAACTCCAAATTTTGACACGAACACAACACGTGAACACAAATTAATGCACATTTATTTAGTTGTACAATAATAATAACATAAATGTGACATTTTGTTGGTACCCCACACTCCACAAAGGCTGTGGGGTGTGGCTGTGGTGTGTTATGAATAATAGTGAAGAAAAGAGTGTGGAGTGAACCCTACAAACAACTCTCTCTCTGCCCTCCATCTGCTATAGCTTCCTATAAAGCTGCTCTGGTGAAGACACACTCCATAACCATATCATCACATTTTTGTGCTACCTACCCTATAGTCTATACCTTACCTATCTAGTTTGGTCCTCCTTCTCCATCTCCAATATCTCCATCTTCTTCTTCTTGAGATAATGAATTGTGTTGTTATATATTAAGTCCTGTCATGCTCTTCCACAGCTTTCTTGAACTTCTTTTATGCATCTGCTTTGCTTGGTTCATGAAATTGAAGCTCAAGAAAGCTGTGGGAAAACATGCCAATTTCAGGATTTTCTTCTACTTTCCCCTACCAGATTGCCAACAATTGACAAAGGTAATTATTAGTTCTTCTAATTCTCTGAATTATATATAAGATCATAATTATTGTTGAATTGTTGGTATTTGTTATGTTATTTCAAGTTTTTACTTTTTAGCTGGTGAGAGTTGGTGAAGGACTTGGAATTTGAAGTCTACTTCAACACGTTTTGAGGGAATTGAGCCATGCATTGGCATTGTAATGTTATAGTTCTGTATATACAAAATTTTAACCCTACTCATGTAAATATACAGTAATTTTGTTATAATTATAATTATAATTAGTTAATTAAATGTGTTTAATATTGTGTAGATTAATTATATAGAACACATATGTTTCAGAGAAGATTCCCTTCTGGTTTTCCTTTAAAACTATCCATCAATAATGATAGTTCTTCCTGTTGGCCTTTTGGTTTGCTTCAACATATGATCTCCTCCTACATTTCTGTGAAAAAAGGTTAATCTTTGTCACTATGTGATCACCTCTTTTTATATTCTAAATTTTTTACCTTTTAACCCCCCCTCTCTCTCTCCTTCAAGAATATATCATAATTAATAAACTATAAGATGAGTATTTTTGCAACATATAAATAGAGAGAGAGAGAAAGAACCCTAATAAGTGTCGGGGTTAATCCACCTATGAGCTATAACATCTCGTAAAAATGTTTGGATCCAGCGTTCGCTTCTCTCCGACAAATTCACCGGAGTAAGTATAAGTGACAACAATTTATTAGTTTTATTTAAACTAAGCCAAAATTTATTATGCTTAATTCCTCTTCTTCTTTTTTCTCTCTCTATATAACACATATATCTAATATTTGACATACATGCAACGAATATAACTTCCTGAATTTTCCATAATTTTCTTTCAGGAATTATTAATTACATGAGTTATTTCAGGTTGGAATGGTTGTTGAGACTCCAATTAATTACATATATTTCCAGAATTTTTGTTGATGAATATGTGAATTCAATATCACAATATAAACCAATTCACATGCATATATCAATTCTATACTTTAAAGTTTTCAATTGGTTAATTAGTTTCATCTCCAATATATGATGTAACTATATGTATATACATTGCTATTTCTAAGCTTTGGTTAATGAGAAGAGAATCTTGAAACATACATCTGATGAAGAGTAGGTCCAAGAAAATCAGTTCAAAAAAGGGCCAGGCAAATGGGCATGGCAGTCCTGTACACCAAAAAAAAAAATGAGAAACAAAATAAATATAATTTCTAAATTCTAAATTGGGGGTCCAATTTAATCCCTCTAAAAAGCAATGCTCAGTGATCTAAATGAAGCCACTTTGTTTCTATTCTGAAAATAATTCAGAAGCTTGAGAAGCTGCAATGGCCTTTTAAGAAGCAAAAACTAGCTTTAATCCCCAAAATGAAGAAAAATACAGAGCTGAAAAGGGAGAGATGAGCTCACAACTTTGTGCTTTTTTTTCCAAAATAAAATGAGAAAAATTGCAGATGCAGGCACTATGAGCTGCCATTTTTGCAGCACAAGTTGCCAAACAATCTGCATGCATGCTCAGCTTTGCTTGCCCTTCCACCCAAACTCTCTTTTTTATATACTCCACAAATGTTTCTATTTTACAGCTCACCCCTCACATGAGGATGTTACAAATTTATGGCATTGTTTGTAATTTCTCTTGCTTTTTCTGTATAAAACATTATTAAATATATGAATAAGAAAAATCTAAGTTATTTAAATTGCAGAACGTTTCAGTAAATGGAATATATGAAAAATTACTGTATAAAACATTGATTACAACACGAGGAGGTGTTGTTTTTTGGAAAAAGTTAGTGTTTTTCCATATATTGTTACTATTGGAATGAGATTTTATCGTTTAGATGAGTGCAATAAATGTTTTAAAACATACATTTTGGACAAAAGTCAGTAAAAAATTAACAATTTCTGATAATTTAAAGAAAAACGCTGCATTCAAGCTCGCAACTTTTATGAAAAACTAAAATCAAGAATTGAAATGTTGTAAATGAAAATTGTACACTTTTTTTATCAGCCTTCACATATAGTAGGGATAACTAGGCAAGCACATATACCTATAAATACATAAGCAAACCTAGTAGCTAAGTATGGAATATTGAGCTTGGAATGTATCAATATTTGCATATATATATATACACACACACACACATGTATTGAAGTGAAGTAGTGAACATACAGATTGGATCGGACCTCCTTGCCAAGGAGCTATGGCAGCAAAATTATGATATTTTTGTTTTGCAATCTATACATGGGACAATAATTCGAGAACCATTTTGGTTTGTTGAACCTTTTGTTGCTAAATGTACAAAATTTAAACCACTTGCATTCATGTAATATATATAATATTTATCGTCACAAATTCAGTAACACTTCTGTAATTGAATCATTTTCACAAGAATAATGGATATTATATAATTTGCATTAGATAAAACTAAGAGCACATATGAACATATTTCAATATTCGTCTAACTTAGCTTTGCATTACTTGTAGATCGAACATTTTCTGAGCAAAATTTGCAGTAGGGTAGATGAGGAATATGTCCGAAGATATGAACTGATATATATATATATTGGCTCATATGCTTGATCCAATGAATCTAATCTTTTCAACAAGTGTTCTTCGACCGTTTCTAGTAATGTACTAATGTATCGCGTACGTTTATCGATAGATTGATCAATCCTCTTTTCCAGCATACATTCTAAAGGAACTACCATCTCTGAACTAAATTAATGCAAACATTGCTCAATTAAAAGGCCAGTAACATACCTATTTTTTCACATCCATTGCAAATCAAGAGCAAAAAGAAACTTTGGAGAAGAATAGGCAGAATCTGCAATAACCGAAAGAGAAATAGCTTGGACACAATGTTGGAGGAGCTGATAGAGAAAGAGCATAGAAATAGCAATAATACAGCCCCCAAGTGTTGGGAAAAAGGAGCAGTCAAGTCGTTATTTGCACCCATACTGCCCTAAGATTAATCCAGCAATCGAACATGCATGACCAAATATGTACGAGCAAAAGCTAGCTCTCACACTAGATCGCGATCACAACCAGTCACAAGAATATATCAAAATTGTTGGATCCTAACGAGAACTATACATCGTGATCACTATCATAGATTTAATTATTGCAAATAATAAACTAAACTGAGTAAACACGGGACACTCATGCATGTTTGTTCTATGGTTGCAAATAGTTTAGTACATTCAATAGTAAAGCTTGTTTAAACCAGAAGATAAAAATGCTGATAGATTGACAAATTTATAATTTCCCATGTTACATGACAGCTTCTGATTAATTGTTTATGGGATAACATATAACAAGACAAAAGGTTATAGCTAGTGGTGCTAGTGCTGGGACAACCAGATTAGCAGAGGATGGTTCTAGTTAAATTTATTAATCAATCAATCAAATAAGCTTTTGGTGTTGGGTGGCTGCTTTTTCTTTCACAAAGCACAATGAAATCTTAGCTTTCTGATCAAACCCCAACTTTCTCCCCCAAAGGAAAGCAACAATAAGAAGAAAAAATAAAGAAACTTTTTGACTTTGTTGAAAACCAACCTCCCACTAATTAATCCACATTATATTAATCATATATAACATATATATTTCAATATTGCATATCATGTCATGTATTAACAAAGATGTAGAATAATTATATGGTAAATCAAGCAAGCAACAATATATATATATATATATTGAAACATTATTAGTTATTTAGAATCAGCAAATAGGAGAGGAGTAATACACTTGGGTATTAGAAGCATTCCAACGTCGGAAATCAGACTCTAAACCAATTAGTCTAACAAGAGCGTGAGCTTCTCAATTCGTAGATCACAAAGACAATGGAATCAAAAGACATATCAAAGAATATGTGGTCTCTTTTATATGATCAGTAAGTAATAGAATAGCTATAGCTACTTGAATATATGCAGATTCAAGAGGTTTCTTTTCTAGAGAAACACATGAATCATGAAATGGTCAAGTTACATTTTTATACAAACAGGACGGCAGAAACTGCTAGCTAGCTACTTGAATATTTGTAGCTAAATAAATATACGCAAGATCCAATCATATGTATCAGTAAACCACAAACACTAACTAAAGACTAATCCCCAAGCTCAACAAGACAAAACTATTACTTTCTTGCACCTGTTATTACCTAAGAAAGGAAGAGAAAACCCTAATTATACATATGTTTGAGCAAAGTTGTATGTATAGATAAATTATTGAAGGAGAGCATGATTGATGATTCCAAAATTCATAAAAGCCGTTACCTACCTAGCTAGCTATCTACTGTTTTCTTTGTGGTCCAACAACAAATTTTGTTCATCCTATTTACAAACAGTGATGCAATATGTTCACTAAGTTATATATTGTGACAAATTATGTATGTTCACAAAGTCCTTATAACCTTATAAGAAACACTGAAGTTCCTGTATATCTACCAATTGGAGACCGGTAGACGACATTAAAACACGAATAGTCACAGATCAATCAAACAACATAAGTGTTCTCGCTTGTGAATAAATACAAGTACCATACTAGTTTTGTAGCTAGCAATACATCAATATTACAAAAGCGCAAACAATGCACAATGCAATAATCAACATGAGATATTGTTGATTTGGTTACCTATAGAACCCGAAATGTATACAGTATGTGGAATAGGAAAACAAAACTCTAGGATCTTGGAGTATGGAACATTAGCTAGGTAGGAATTTATTTAGAAAACAATTTGTATGACATATAAAATTATCAACAAAAAATCATTTAATAAGACGACAATCAATTGAATAGTTCTAAATCTAAACACAAAATGTAACTCGGGGAAGATGGATTTTTTTCATTTAAATTGCTAGCGATCTAGACGTATGTTCTGAAACGGAGATCACTACTGAAGTAGTGATTTCTGGTAACATAGAATCTGTATATGAAACATTAAATAGGAAACTACATATCTTCTGATCCAGAATAAGAATTTATTTTTAAGAAATAAAGCAAAGTATGTGATGAATCAGTGTATGCATACAAAAACAATATGTATGTATATACTCTAAAGAGGTTTAGGATCCAATCAAGAGAGTGATCTAGAAATTGACAGCAATACAATATATTAAAAAATAAATCATCATTCAAATGATTCAAAACAAGAAAGTACTATGATCTGCAACACATAATTCTGATGAAATATATAGAGAATCAAAGAGATGGATCGATGATTGTTGAACCTGTCCGTATCTTCCCACAGCTTTATTGAACCGCAGAGACATGAACAGAGAAGAAAGATCGGTGCAGTTCAAGAAAGCTGTGGAAAAATACAGAGAGACTCATTAGATTTTCTTGATTCATCACCAAACCCTAATAGTAAAACACAGAGACTCTTTAAAGAAGAAAGGTGTAGACAGTAGTAGAGGAGTGGCCAGATTGGACTGCTATTTATAATCACTAAATTATTAACATATTTATTATTTCTTTTTCTTTTTACCACCAATCCCTAGGTTTTTTGGTGGAAATGTTTTTTTTTTCTTTTAATAAATTAATCGAAGCTACGTGCGGTTCTGATGAAACCTGGTGGATCTAACGGTGGCGCTTGACCCTAGTTGGGGCGCAATAGTGGGCCCATACCTTAGATCTCTCCCACCACGCGCTTTAAATTCTTGTATTTGTACGTCAACTTGACATTATACAACATTACGTACCATAACCAAATGCCGTAGCAATAATGTCAATAATAAATATATATATAATTAAAACCCAATTTAATATTCCCATAAAGTTCTAAATTTAATGTACCAATAAGTTTCCTAACTTAATTGTAACCCCGAATTTTTCTCCTAAATTTAATACTTTTCGGATTCAAAATCTTCGTTTTGTTTATCTTAAGTAGAGCTAACATGATTATTCATACATATATATAAAAAAAAATAAGTCAAATTGTTATCAATAATTTCGTCAAATATTGCGGAATAAATAAATACCATTTTTTACGTTAAAAAAAATAAATAAATACCATTTTCAAAAGAAAATAGATATCAAATAATAGAATTAAATAATTTAAATTTATCCAAGAAGGTGATCGTGATTCAAGAAGCACATTTGATATGTTATTGTTAACCTACATGCACAATATAAATTAAATAAGAATGGTGCCCCAACCTCCCTACACTTTTATTGGTGCTATACATAATAATACACTTTTTCATTAACCCAACATCTTTTAGTGGTCCACAAATTGGTTTTTTAAATTTTGAATCTCTCTTCATATTGTCAATATTCCAGATATCCCTTATCAAAATTTATTCAGTTTACTGTTTACAATTGTTTGCATTATAGAAATATAAATGATAAATCAGTGTTACACTAAATGGAGGAAAAATGAGCTTAAATATCTAAGAAAATGATACAAGACTAGTGAAATTACAATGAATATAAATATCTTCAAGTTTTTTTTTTTTTTTCAATCACAAACTAATGCTCTAGAACGTGCACCTTTACATAATTGTAACACAAGTCGTACGATAAGAGCAGTTGCACATTAGCACGTTACAAAAGACAACACACCATTATGTAAAATCTAGTGAGTGAGCACTATCACTAGATTTTACATCCTCAATGCGAATAGTTATATCTATTATAGTGAAATGCAAGTACCATACAAAGGTCTCAAGAGTTAGAATTTGAGAAAATATTGAGAGTAAAAATAAGAAAAGTGCATAAAATGAAGTTGAAAATCCATTATTTCATGAACGGAGACAACATTTACACTAATATATAATGTGCAGAATACGTGGCGTGTCGTTGCGTGATTGGTCGTACGTAAATGTCATAATAGATCGTGATGATGTCATGTAGATAGTGATAATGTCGTGACAATTTGACATCCATCCATGCTTTTTACTTTAAAATTGGTAAATATTGCTCTAGAAATTACTCAGTAAAGGATCCAAATCAAGCAGTTAGAGATGCAATTAACCCTCACAAAAATTGAAGATCATATTGGATATCTACTTATATTTCGGTGAACAGCAAATTTTACCATCAAAACTGATGAAATATTTATGGTACAAATTTAAGTCATTGAGAAAGCGCGTGAGATGCACACCGTGGAGATGAAAGTGGATTGAAACGGAGAGATAACGATAAATAAGAAAAAGGAGCCTAAACAAACGGGTCGGTAGAGATATCGGGAGATCACATGGTGGCATGTGCGGACGTAAAACCGTGGAAGATGTGAGCTGTCAATGGTGATGGAAGGAGCGTCTACGTACACGCGAAAGTAGGAGCGTGGGTACGACAACGGACAAGTACATCCCGTATATTCCGGGACGGTCGGGTAGATTAGGTTGTGGCGAGCACTTTTATACGATGGCAAAACACAAGAAGCAGTTTATTATTTTTTATAAGGAAACGAAAATAATTAATTAGTAACGAAGGACAAAAGGAAGGAGGGATTGGGATTGAGGTTGAGGTGCGCACGTTAAGAAGACAGTCTGGTTTGTAGAGTGGTGGTGGTGGCTTCACGTTTTCGGGTTTGGATGTTGGGCTCGCAAGTGGCAGCGATTTCTTTGTTTTTAGCACTCTATCTTTACACTATGACCAAACAAACACCATCCATTTCGTATAAGTATTTGCTTATATCGTCTTTGATCGTATCAGTTTTAAGTCGGATTGATTTAATAATGCTTGTGAATTTGGTTTCAAAATACCAACTCTACTTGATAGTCTGGAGTATGTAAAATCTATGTGCTACTTTGGAGGATATTCTTGTGACGCAATTTCAAGTTGGAAGTTTGATGATTTTGCCGATCGGATCGTGTTAAAATATGGTTGGTGATAAATCCACACTCAAATAGGTTAAATCCACACTATTTTTACTTGTTTGACTTAATTGCCCTCAACCCAATTAATGCAGTTCAATTACAATAAATGGCTCCAACATTAATTGCTTCACAAAAAAAAAATGGCTCCCACATTAAACTAATACATATAATTATTAACATCATTATTTCTTTTGTTTTAAATTTTTTAACGATTATTAGTTTATATTTTTTTGGCTTTTGTGCAAATTTTGGTTTTTATTTTCTTTTAACAGTAATGACACCAAACCAAGTTTAAAACAACTTTTAATATGAAATTCAATTTAATGAAAAGTTACAAGTATATTGTTACATACACATATATAGCAAGAGAAACCTTCAATAAAAAAAAAAAATAATGACACAATGTTAAAATTTTGTATTAAGCTAATTGCTCAAATACCATAAATTTAATGGATAGATATAAGTGAAACCAAATTAAATGAGAGGATGATTAACAAGTATTTCCAAATTTAGGTTACTAACAGCAGGAAAAAAAGAGAATAATCGGCTTGAAAAAAAGTAAGAATTAAGAACAAAAAGTGAAGGAACAAAAGAGACAATAATATGTATATATAGATATAATCACGTTACTAATTGTTTCTTTAACTTCAATACGTGTAGCCAATTATTATATATATATATTTTTTTGAAAGACAATGTATTATATATATATTTTTTGAAAGTGCAATGTATTATAATTTAATTGTTAAAAACATATATAATTTAAATGCATTGAAATTGATATCCAAAGTTTAGTTTGAGACTTGCCACTTGTTTGACTGTCATTACGTCAAAATAAAAACAAACAAGGCCAAAATAAATTATATAAACAAATAAATAATAATAATAATAATCAGTAAAAAAAAAACTAATAATCAATCACCACTCAACAACTAGAATGTTTTAAACAATTCTTCACAAATAATGTTATAAACAAAAGAATCCTTTCAGTGTTAAAAAAATAAAAGAATTCTTTCAAAAAGAAAATAAATAATCATAAGAAAAACTTGTATTGTTTAATGTGTGGAGGCAATTTATTGTAACTGAACTGCATTAATGGTTGAGGGCAATTTAGTCACACAAGGAAAAGAGGTGTGGATTTAACCTATTTGAGTGTGGATTTATCACCACCTTAAAATATATTTCTTTGATATTTCGTTTTATTATATTCATGAAAGTCATTTCTCGAAGTTGTCAAATTATATGACGATAGTAAAATACAACTATTTTTTAGTGAAATATTCAATTTTAGTGTTTGCCTTTAATGGAAATAACTTTATCACATAATCAAGCTAGCTAATAGGACTCGAGATAGCCAAAGGGAAATGAAATCCAACTAATCTTCAATATCTGACATAGAAATGGACGACCTAGACGATTGATGGGCAATCAGACCAGTCTGTAGAGCAACAAAAGAAAACGCTAAACCAGAGAATGAAGATATAGAAGACATTATTTTAATTTATCATACCAAGGGTACTGAAATCTCCCTTCCTCCCTCCCCCGTCTTCGAATCTTGCACCACCTGTAAAGAATTCAACTCCACAACCACGGAAATTCATTCGACAATCAGCATCCCATTCTAAAAACTTAGGTACGGGAGCCACGTAAGCATTAGTTGTCCGCGTAAGTATCAGTTCACGACAGAATTAACTGTACCTAACAACGGTTACCAACACAAGTAAAAAAATAACTAGTTCTGATACAATAAAAATTTGGTTGCCATTTCAAATATTTAGTATAAATTTTGATACCACAAATACCTTCAATTCTAAACTTTTTGAACGCAAACTAATGCTTCATTTTATCTTTCTTTTTTTAATGCAATGCTTGCTTCATTTTATCTTTATTCCATACTGTTAAAATTTCCTGCTTCCAAATAGGATGAAAATATAAAATAAAGTTAATAAAATATTGTTTTAAACTTGTATTTCAAAGCACCCTATTAACGATAGGAATGTCCCTAGTTCGAAGCTGTCTAGTCCAGTCCACGTCAGAGAGTTACACGTGTACGAGTTTGGAGACAATTGCATGGAAACGCATGTACTCTTTTGTCAGCATATCACTGACTACATCTACGGACACACGTGCCCGACACCATTTAAGTGGTTTTTTGTTCATTTGATTTAACCCATGAATTTGTCATTCCTCTTTTCCCAATTGCTACATTTCAATGCTCTCTCAATTGCATATTACTACTAGCTTTTTTTATCCAGCGATGCTTGGGTTTCCGTCTTATTGATTTTGTCATTTAAAGTTCACTTTAATTTCAATTAAATGTTTCACAATCTCTGATTTCATTTTACTTATTGTAAGTTTTATATGA
>JAYMTF010005307.1:0-11767 GCA_036897485.1 Pelargonium nanum | reverse complement strand
GAGATCTGAACGGAGAGGATGTGGCTGTGGCCACCGGAGGAGATCTGAGCCGAAAGGATGGAGCTCGCCATCACCGGACTTCATCGCCATCGCCGGATTCGTCCATCGCCGTGAGAGAGAGGAGGGATTAGCGTGAGAGAGACAGTGAACTGAGTGAAGTAGGGTTCTTCTTCTCTCTTTTTTTCTCTTATTTTATTTTATTTTTAAAAACTACTTAAGGGACTGTTTGAGTAGAAAATAAATTTAACTATAGGGGTATTATAGTCTTTGTAAATGAAACTAACGGTTTTATTGACGGATATGGACGGAACAACATTTTGTAAAATATATGGGGGTAATCTACTAATCTGTCAACACTCAAAGTTTTAGGGATATATTTGTTTTTAGTTGATAGTACATGAGGTTACATGTAATTAACCCTGGATCTATTTAGAAGAATATTCAATTTTGAACACGAATTGCAATTCCTTAGCAGCGAGGATAAATTAGTGAATTGGGGCGGTGCTAATACAATAAAGCGACGGTAGCTGGAAAAAAATTAGCACCTGGTTGGGGCTGGTGTTGCTTACGTATTTCCAGAAACAGAATCGCGAGAGAGAAATCGAAGAAGAAAGGCCCTTAGCCAGATCAACAGTCACAGCAGCAACAACAACAACAATGGTGTGCGAAAAGTGTAGGATCTCCTTCTCTCTCTCAAAATTCAATTCTTATGCTTCAATTCAATCCCTTTCTGTGACTGATTTGTGACTGATTGTTCGTTTTGTTATGTGGTGGATTCAGGCGAGAAGAAGCTGGCGAAGGTTATAGTGCCGGACAAGTGGAAGGAGGGCGCCAGCAACACCAACGAAAGCGGCGGCCGTAAAATCAATGAGAATAAACTCCTCTCCAAGAAGAGCCGGTACCTTTACCTCCTTATTTTACTTCAATTTTAATTTACTGTTTGTGCTTATTTTCAGTTTTAGGACTGTAAACTATAGATTTGGGAGGCTTGTTGCTCTAATTATTCATGATTCCCAAATAAAACCTTTTAAATAAAAAAAGCCCTAATTTGTCTCCAGTTTTTGAAATTGAGATATTGCAGTAGTTCTTAGAAATTTTTACCCTGTCCCGTTAATCTAGTGAGGATATAGATATGATAACCATGCTTGCCTTTCCTGATTGTCAATTGAGCATTTGGATTTTACAGTTAGCTAATCATTCAAGTAGCCAATTACCCTGCAAAACATGCTTTACATTGTTTTTTGGTGTTAGAAGTAATTTGCTATGAAATTGTTTTTTGTGTCTCTTGGCGTGACCTACTGTGTCCGGTTAGAAAGAAGCTTTAAGGAACCCCTAAAATAATGTGTCCTCGCTTGTTTTTGTTGGATACATGTCCAATCAGGATTCAGGACACTCCTAATTTTGGGGTGTCCGTGGGCCATAGATACACAATATTCGCTCCCGCACTTATGCCATTGATGGCACTTTTGGGGGTGGTGATTGGTTGCCCATCCCAACAAAGAAATTAGGTTGGTTGTCTTGTACTAATGTTTGTAGCATATGATATAGAGGTAAGATCTAACTTTGTGAAACTATGCATATTGATCGATATTCCACAATGTCAACTGCATGCTATCCTTATGAGAAAGGAACCTATGAACTTCATGGCTTCCTTGAGTTCTTGTGCTACCTCGATGTAATACTAAGCAGCAGTATGCATTGTGCTTTGATGATTTAGAGTGTGCAAATGTTAACAAAACTGGGCCTGCTTTCCATCCCATTGGATGGTTTTTGAGATGGTTACATTCATGCATACTTGTATTTGGAACATTACTTGTTGGATTTGTAATAATAAGGATGCAGATCCTGCAATCATTTGTGTAGCGCAGTGAGGTTGAACTGTCACTTTGCTTTTCATTGTTTTGTTTTATAGGCATGAAACATTTTATTCTGAGAAAGATAACTTGCTTTGTTAGTTAGTCTTTTAGAACAAAGTTTTGTGCATCTAAATTTGATAGTAATCTTTCTTCGTCGTCCTTTTTTAAGAAACTACTTGCTAGTTACTACTAAGGGTGTACAAGAAAATCAGGAAAAGTTAGAACAAAAGGTAGAATGGTAGATATAATCTTAATACTATATTAACAAATAAAACAAATGTGAATTTCACTATAACAATGGTAGGGAACGTACGTACTTTGTTGCCATAGAACTAAAACATATTGCTGATACGTCTAGTAACATAGAGTCATTGTCTGGTAATTACTTTAGTTCACTCTAATTTGTGGACAAGTCATTAGATATATAAGACGCTTCTCTAGCTTTACCCATAAATCAGCTAGTCTTAGAATGAAATGGACATTGTGTATCTGTATCCCATTTGACAGAAAGAAAAAGATGTAGAAACAGCAATAATAACCAAGAAAATAACTGTAAAAGACTTTTCTCTTTTTTCTCTTACATCTCATTCCTTGTGCTTATCCGGCAACACCATCACTTATAGCATTGTACATGACTCCCATCTTCTATTTTCTGTGCTTGAAAGGGGCCAATTTCAATCTGTCTACGATGCCCCGTTGTTCAGCACCCAATTGTCTAAAATGAGAAAATAGAAGTAGCTGATGTAGTTTTCCGTCATTTTTGCTGTTTAAATCATTACCATCCACTAACATGCTTAAATTCTTTTTGAATTGCAGGTGGAGTCCTTACGGAAAGACCAAGTGCATGATATGCAAGCAGCAGGTACACCAAGATGGAAAATACTGTCACACGTGTGCATACACAAAAGGTAGATGTACTGAGTTGATTATTAAGTTTTAACATACAAACAGCAGATGCGCCAAGACAAGTTCTTGAACGGTGCAGCTTGCTAGGTTTAATATTTTGCTAGATTTACTGAACTTGTTGTTATGCAGGAGTTTGTGCAATGTGTGGGAAGCAAGTACTGGACACCAAGCTATACAAACAAAGCAATGTATGATGGAAGTTAACCCGCTGTTGGCTTTTTCTATTTGGATTTGAAGGCTCATAATTGAGGTCTCACTAGTTATGAAACTGATGCTGTAAAATATCAACTTCTTTCTTATAAATACACCTGGTGTGTATTTTCTCTTCAATCTTTTTTGTTCTGTTACTGTTTCTGTTGGTACTAATCCCTGCTGCTTAACACCTAGAATTATTATAGATTGCACAGAAAAGAATCTCTTTGCCTTGACAATTCATTTCAAATGAACCAGAAAATTTACTCCTTTTTGAGATAAAAACATTTAGGTAGAGTTTGTATTAAAATTTTGATGGAAACGCTGTTCCTTACGTTTCTATTGTCACTCTCATGTAATATTGTTGAATGAATCAAAACGTGTGAATGAAAATATTTGTATTTTAATTGTTTTTATTTGGTTAGCAGAAGCAAAAAAAATGATTAGAAAATGTGATTGTACAAATTATTCATGTTTACTTTTTATATTTGAATTATTATGCGAAAAGAAGTTAATAGTGATTTGAAGATAATGGGAATGGAGATGAGGGTGGTAATTCAAACATTATTGATGAAAATCACATTATAATTACTCACCAATTTCAACAATATATATGTTGATTTCTAATTCAAGCGCGGCCTAACTTTCTTGTGATGTTGATGACTTGCATTTTCAATTGTTCTCTTATATTTTGATGGGTCCTGATTGATGGCTAGTTATAAATGAACCTAAGATTTCTTGGTTGTTGGATGTAGACTAACTAGCAAGAGATGGTCATTACTTTTACTTATTAGTGTATATTCATGCAGTAATTGGTGCAAAATTGAAAATGAAAATAAAAACTTTTAGATAATAATGGGTGGTTTACTTTTACACATTTCTCGATGAAAAATTTAATGTGTAAATGGATAATATTACACTCCCAAACAATTATTAGTATACATCCTAACATCAATTTGGTGGGAAAAAAATACATGTGAATAACATGTACCGAATGAATGTATATACAGGAAATTATTAATCTGTTTTATAGTTGGAGTGAATAAGTTTGAGAACATTGAATAACATTTTCTAGATATTGAAATTAAAAAAAGACCAACTCTTTTTCAAAATGGTAACGGAAAGGTATGTGTCTCCATCGGAGTTTACTCATAAAGATGCTAAAATTTTCGCTTGGCAACTTAGATCACTTTCTAGTTAAAATTTAAGCATGCATTATTTTTACAATATATATGAAACATATAAATCTACAATACAAAAGTAAAAATTTGATCTATACTATAGTCACAAATATATATAACTAAAATAGTAACTCAATAATTTGTTAGTGTCCCACAAATATAACATATATAGTTAAACATAATAACGTGCGCTCATGACCACAAAGCGTTGTTATAAATCTAAACACTTAAGAGTTGAACATAAACAAATCCCCAAGAGCTTGAAAAGAAGCATAATAGTTAAGATGAAGCAGATGAATAGTTTAGATTTACACACAATGAAACATTAAATCTTGAAGACATATTTACATGGGAATTGACATAATCCTATAATAGAGAAGAGAAGAGAAGAGAAGAACAAATGGTTGGAACCTGAATCAAACATTAAACACCACAGCTAGCAAGCACTTGACAACAATGAAGATGAAGATAGTTACATCTGATAGTAAATTAAGATACTGAACCCATGATCACCATTCACCATCACCAACCATTGATATAGATGCTTTTGCAATGTCAAGTACTGGCTTCATTGCTTGAGACAAAAAGAAAACATTTGTTGCACAAAATGTTTATTGACTAGTTGAGTATCTTGAATTCCAGTACTTCTCTATTTCCTCTGCTGTTCTTCCTGGAATCCTCCCAGCAATTAGAGACCACCTGCAAAACATACACGCTAAGTAACTACAAAATTTATATCTATTTTGAACTCTTCATTATGTATCTTTTCAGATAGAAATTAATTAACCTCTCTCCAACAAGATTATACATCCTGATTATCAGAGTTTCTTCATCTTCAGAAAACTCCTGCTTGGACTGCTCATTGCTTTCCACTGAAACAAAACAATACAATCATAATAATCATCAGAAAATTAAGTAGCATGAGCTTGATTTGATCATGAAACCAAGCTAAAAAGAGAGTAATGAAACCTTGAGAAACATCATCAGAAGAGGAGTGCTCTGAGTCAGCCATAGAATTGATGTTGGAGTTGCAGTTTCTTGAAAACAAATGTGTTGATTGGATGGGAATAAAAATGTGTGGGAAGGGATCAACAATTTGGGAGAATGGTAGCTGAGTTTGATAGGTAGTTGGAATTAATTAATTGAGTATAGGAGTTTATTAGCCTCCCTTAATTAATGGATTCATTATATTTATATACATACAATCCACCCATACTCATGCATGTTACACACATCATATATTATATACTCATCTTTTCATCATATACAAAAACAAAGTAATTAACAATAAGCCACACATTAACATCAAAGTAGTTAATTATAGTTTTCTTTTGTGGCATGCAATTAAACAATGTTGATAGATCTATAAGCTTTTTCTTTGTAATGCCAAACAAAGTTGACAGTACTGTCACTTTTGGACTGTATGTGAAATGTGAGGACAAGTGTTTGGTTTGGTTAACATCACTTTCTCTGACCTTGAAAGCTCTCATTTTTCTCCTGTTTCAGAATCAAATGCAATCAAACACTCTTACTGTATTTTTCTTGCAAATTCTTACACTAGATCTACATGTGCATATAATTTTTCACTCTATGTACCGTTGTTTTGAGACGGATGGAGTAATTAATTTCAAATGTGTCGGACTAATCTTATACGGTTTGAAGTTAAAAGATAGTTAGTTTGCACAGTAAATTGCTGGTTGGATAAGATTTTGTGTACTAAAAGATAGTTTGCTTCATCTAACCAGTTGTTGGAGCTGTAATTGGTTGCAGCTGGTTGTTGCTATGTTGTTTGTCAAATTTGTATGAATGAGAAGACAGAAAAAGAGAGGAAAGAATCTGTATCCTTTTGAAAGTGTTGGGTCCCAATCCCAAATATGTGCCTCAAATCTGTATATATGAAAGGATAGTGCATAGCAATAGCACTCTTCTCAAATCCCTGTTTTTGTCTTCACTTTCTTTCAATTTGAACATAGTAATGGGACATAGCCATATTAACTCACAAATTTACCCAACAACTTAAAACTTGAAACAAGGTCTTGTCTACACTTTCACTTCATTGGCACTAACAGAAAACACAATGGACAAGAGAGCACACAGAAAAGAAAAAGGTGGAAGAAGATACACATTTTGATTGACAATATGAAAGAATTTCAATTACAAAACTCCAGTATCATAGGCTCAAACAATACAGAGAGGAAGGGTATATAATTTACAGCAAGAAAGCCATGTGCCAAACATTTTCACCTTGTACCACAACACCTTATATTGCTTATAGGCTTAAATATCAAGGCATTACACCAAGGCATTGCATGCTCCTTACATGTGGTCACACAGCTAATAGCAAGCTAGAAACATTGGACATAACATCCCAAAAGCAACTAGTTATATGAAAACTGAGATTAAAATGGACTGGTTATTGAATAGAGAGAAAGGCTATAGTATCCAAGAGTTACATATAAAATTTATAGCATCACGTACTCAACCAAGCAGCGGGGCATTATAGTTGGTGTTTTGTTGATCAAAAACCATGTATTTTGATGTATTCCTTCTTCACAATGCCAGCCTGTTACAATTTGATCCCCATATCACGTATAAATATGAGGAACTTCAATATTCACATGCAGGGGGGAGCCACAAACTGTAAAAAGAGATACCTGAACGAGGAAATTGGAAACGTTCTTTCGCTGATCGCCTTGAAGTTGAATAACCTGTGATTGTATAAATTGTATAGTATCAAGTGCAAAATAACAGGAGGGCAAAGAAGAAACTAGTGAAATTCAATGGAGCACGAGCACACCTGGCCCAACTCCGCATCCTGAACCACTGTACCATTGCAGCAGAACTCTTTCTTCAGATCCTTGAGTATCTTACTGTAACTGTATTCCTTCTTCAGACCCTGCACAGTTGTTAGACTTTTCCTGCCATTACGCTGCTGTATACGTATGTGCACATAATCCTTTGTCCCAGCAGCCGAGTCCTCAGCCTTTGCATCAGTAAATGGATCTGAGTACAACCATAATCATAATGCTTCTATGGATACTGACATGAACACAACGAAAATATATCTTCTATTGCTGGCATATACTTGTCCCATTAAAAGTGAAATGCGGTACAAATTCACAACAATGCATCTCAGATTTTTTTTTTTTTTTTTTTGTTTTTTTTTGTTTTTTTTTTTCATCTCAGATTTTGTTCATCCGTCAGGATGGAGATATCATTACATTCTTGGTTCAGTAGTTATGGCTCTGATAAAGATAATGCAGATAGCAAAGAAGTCTACACGGTCTAATTTTACTTGCATATGATTGCAAACATGAGTACTAGAGAGTGGAAAAAAAAAACATACCAAAGGCAGTGGGAATCTGGATGTCCAGTTCAGACATGAACCTCGGCAGTCAACGTTGAGGAAGACTATTAAATGTTAATCCTAATTAAATCCTCACAGCTGCATTAGCATGAAAAATGTGATCAGCTCATACCATTAACAAGGACCTGGATCAATAATATACAGCTAACGATGCAATGCATTGATGTCAAAATCAACTAGAGTTCCTTCAGCATAGGGGTAAAGAAAGCTAAGTATAAGAAACGAAATCCCAAATACAACAAATCAAATTATAATCATGCATGATTCAAGGAAAATATAACAACGTAGTGCACTCAGATTAGACAAATAAAAAGCTGAGAAGGCTTGGAGTATGGAATCGATGAATTCTTCTTTTTCACTTGCAGCTTAAGTCCAAATGTGACAGTAAACAAATATAAATATTATCCATTACAAAGAGCTTTGTTTCTTAGCTGGTACCAAAAAAATCTTGAGCCAGATCTTACACCTTCCAATTTCAAGCAAGGAAATATAATAGTGAAACCTGGGGGGAATTCTAGTTTTTTTGCAAAACTGTGATATGATTATTGCATAATGACTAGATTGATTTTAGATAACACATGTGGGTATTCTAAACAGTATGATCATGCTTCTCAAGGTTTTCAAAGCTATTGAAGACTTTGATGGTCTGGATCAGATTTAGAGAAGGAAAACACAAAATAGTTGGTGGTAATAATCGACAAACAGATTGGAACATACCAATTAACAATTAATTAGTGTTCGCCATAGAACAACTAATGAAGCACATGAATCTTAGGAGTATAGACAGATGTATGTAGAGTAGAGAAACAAAACTAAATTTAAAGTGTGGAAAGGATTCAAACACCTCTTGGTGAGATAACTGGACTCTTTCGTCCCCGCTTTAGATAATATTTTTGAAAAATGAAAGGTTGAGTTATAAAAATAAGCAAGGACACAGTTGAAATTTGAAAAAGACCAGAAATCAATTAAGAGGAAGTGTGGTTTGCTTAAACATAAGTTCTTTCCATGCGGCAGTAACTTCTCTGGTCAGAGTAATTATCAACTGAGTTAATCTAGTTCTGTAAGAAATATCCAAAGCACTCTTTTATCTCTAAGCTAGCTGTCTACTATGATACTCTAAAACAGCGAACTCATAAGAAAATAGACTGAGTTAAAAAAAATAGCTCTATAAACTAGAGAACAAACAAGGCACTATATGGCTTCGGCCATTTTTGCTTAAGAGGAATGTGACACTTGTGGAATTGACAAATCAACAACGGAAGTTTCCAAGACCATAGACTGTGGAATTGAAATGGGGTTTCCTACTTGTGGATTGATAACAAGACTATCTTGCACAATGATTGAGAGGTAAATATAATGGTTGGCTAGTGTCTTCTAATAGCTGGCCTTCATATCACATATCTAATTATATTTCCTATTAATACCTGCACCTGTCTACTTCTTGAATTTTTTGTTTGGGAAGTAATATTCCTGTCTCAGTCATTTAAGATAGACTGAGGTTGCTTGAAAGATGAACCAAAATTTTGTTTCTTCTCAAGACTTAATTCCAACTAGAATGATCAATCATATAATAAAAATAAAATGTCTTCCAATTGCTTTCCTACTACCCCCAACTTAATTGACTAAGTGCAGCTTCCTGGTCGTGATCAATCATATAATAAAAATCAAATGTCTTCCTCTTCCATTTGCTTTCCTACTACCCCCAACTTAAATTGACTAACTGCAGCTTCCTGGTCATGTACAGTTTATCAGAGGGACATCTCAGCACACATGGAAAGAGTACTTATTTTGCATAAGATTTCAACCAACAACTAATTATCTTTTCAAGTCCAAAATCTAAGAAGTTTGATCATCAACCAGATTGTAAAAATAAAAGGCGTTCACTTTTCTTTCTAGCAGCCGCAATTTAAATTAGCTCTCTTCAGCTTCCTAATCTTTGTACATAGTTCATTAAATGGACATCTCAAGTCTTAACCAAAATAGAAATAGTCCATATTTTACATAATGCACCAGTTGATCCTATGAAATTGTAGAAGGTTGCAGGCATTGCAGGAGAACTGGAACTAACAGAGTTCTATTGTTCTTTTTCCTATCGGCATTGTAGGTGGGTATCATTTAGGTTTTGTGACAAGGAAATGCCATCTAAGTTGCAACGTTAACGTAGGCATGTCACGTGCAGGTGGCTATGTTATGATTTGATATACCAACTTTGCATATAGCTTAAAGGGCCAGAAAACAAGATTGCCATCTCATCAATGAGCTTCAAATTGTATTCCATTAAACTGAACACTATTCCGCAATACACAACACAAGCCCAAGCATATTTAAGCCATAATCCATAATACTCAAACAAGACAGAAGGGAATGGATTGCAAATTCTTCAATGTTAAACAACAAAAATTCCAGTGGCTGTGAGAAATTCCTTCCCACATACAGTATATCAAGTGTGTGTATGTGTGTGTGTGTGTGAGAGAGAGAGAGAGAGATGAGAAAGCCAATTTGAAAATTTTATCAAAATAAAACTTCTCAATTTCCATATTACCATCCAAACTAGATCCAGGCTACCCATGAAACTCATTGACAAGATGATGATAGCATCATATCACATCTAGATAATTTCATACATGGGAAACACAATTATTATGAGGGAGGAGAAGTACCTGAATATCAACAGAGCTCAGAAAAGGAGAAGAAGATGGAACAGAGAAGTGTTGCTTTGCCTCTGAATGATAAACAAAGTTATCTGAGTCCAGCCCCTTTTTTCTTTGTTTATAGTGGAGAGGAGAGAAGTACTCTTGGCCACACATTTTGAAGTTGCAACCGAAACCCAGGTAAGAATTCCCTGATATACATCCATCAAAACTGAAATTAGATTTTGCTTGTAAAAAGCTTAAAGGTTTAGAGGGATGGCTGACAATCCTTGTACCTCTTTTAAAAGGTTGGGATATCCATCGAAGAATACCCTAAAATAAGGCAGAAATTTTTGGAACCTGCTAAACTTGCTATAAAAGAAATTAGTGTGGAAAATATATTCTCATCATCAATTCCACAAGTTTGTGCAAAATGGCATTCAGATACAAGAAATGGAAGGGCTATAGCAATGCGAATACAGCTTCATATCAACAACAAATTGATCTTTTGATGATAGACAAGCAGGGAATCATTTCAACCAGCTAAAGTAACAATGGTCATGAATTCTGACTTATCCATCCAATTCAAGGACCCCATAATGAATCTCAGATACAACTTGCACCATATTAGAGATTCTGAAAAGAAAAGAGCCAAACAGATAAAATAAGATTACCAAAATAAATTCTAAAACAATCCAATCTGCTTGCCAATCAATGCCATCAAACATAAGTACACTAGAAAATATATGAAATGCCAAGAAAGGAGAGCCATCAAGCATATGCAAAATCAGGCAGAAATCTCCCTGGACTTCTAGTTCTAGAGAATAAGCAAAAGATAGGAAAACAGTTCACATTACAGTTGGTGCTTCTAGCATCCTTCATCATATCTAGATCAAGGGTAGGAGATAACTCATACACATAATACCAAAAACGCACAACAGAGAAATGAAATCAAGGCCTGAACTCAATTCACAGCACCTTTCCCCACACAAATCATTCTCAAGGTCATAGCCAAGCTGATACTCATCCAGAATCTCCCAAGTATCAAAATTTCCAGTTTATTATGAAAAGGATAGATTGTAAAGGACAAAAGTTGAACCAAAGGACCAAACTTAATTCATAAGAAACAAGAGATAAATGAACAAAAGGACCAAACTTCATTCAATAGAAAACCAGTAACATAAGAAACAATTATTTATAAGGCCACATCAGGGCCATAAACTTCATCATAGCATACTTCAGAACATAAAGAGAACCACATAAACCAGAAGGAACCACAGGCAACATCTCTAGAAACCACCACGAAGACGCAGAACAAGGTGAAGAGTGGACTCCTTTTGGATGTTGTAATCAGCAAGAGTCCTTCCATCTTCAAGCTGCTTTCCAGCGAAAATAAGCCTCTGCTGGTCTGGGGGAATTCCCTCCTTGTCTTGGATCTTGGCCTTGACATTGTCAATGGTGTCAGAGCTCTCAACCTCCAAAGTGATGGTCTTTCCGGTAAGAGTCTTCACAAAGATCTGCATACCACCACGGAGACGGAGGACAAGATGGAGAGTGGACTCCTTCTGAATATTGTAATCAGCAAGGGTCCTGCCATCCTCGAGCTGCTTGCCGGCGAAGATCAGCCTCTGCTGG
>JAYMTF010005306.1:0-11771 GCA_036897485.1 Pelargonium nanum | reverse complement strand
TTGTTAGCAAACAATCATAGCTTTTAAAAGTTGTTGGAAGCCACTTCTAGCTTCTCAGAAGTGTTACCAAACAAGCACTTATTCTACATAATTTTCATTTTTAAAAATTTGTAAATTATTAATTTCAATATTATTGATCTTTGCGACACATGGGTCATAATAGCCCAACCGCCTAACCTCTCCACAGCCTACAACTCATCCTGTTTGGTTCACAGGAAAATCCATATTTTCTTCCCCCTTTTCAGTTTTCACTCTTTTTAAAGTCATATAAATAAGTAAATTAAAGATGAAAAAACTATTTAAACAATGGTTGATTAAATTATGATGCAAGAGATGAACACTTTTGAGTCTAGATATTCATATTGAACTTAAATTTAGTTATTCAAGCGAAACATGTCAATGAATAGACTTAATAATTCGGTATGTGAGATTCAAACGGTCCAAATATAAAAATTCAGCAGTCACATGCAATCTGATGAAGTGACAAGACACGTTAGAAATAACGAGAAAATAAGTTGATAAGAACATGTGTATTTTTTTTTAGAACCATTTAAGTTCGCGGCTAATATATATAATAGATTGAGATTCAATCAAACTAATAAGAATATGTCAATTTAAGAATTAACATACATAAAAACACGAAGCGCCTTTTCAATTTCATTTTATTTGTATTTTAGATGAGATTCGACCACTAATTACTTGGCTGATACTCCTGTTTATACACACATGTTGGGTAGCTTCTATGTTTGTTTAGCTTATCATTGTGAATCTAGGTTGGAGGCGCAATTAAAATAAATTTTATCAAATTGGCCAAATTGGTTAATTGACTGGATTTTAATAAAATTGAATTGATATTAAATAAAATAATATAAAAAATAACCTATATCAATTGATTAAATAATTATTTATGAAAGGCCTCTCTCTCTACTCTGTGTCTCAGAGTTAGAGTCCTGACTCGTTTCTCTCTCTCTCTGGACTCTCTGGAGAGTGAATGCTAATTCTCTAGAAATTCCTACTCCCGAAATATCTCGGAAAATCACATTCTTTTCCGCTTTCCTGGAAAATTTTATAAGCAAAAAACCGACCTTCATTGAGCTTCCTCAGTTTTTTCCTGCTCAAGCAACGCACCACAACTCACTCCAACTCGGTCAGTGCTTCTTCAAAATCTGCGCATTGGCTTGGTTTTGATCGGTTTTTGCTTTCTGGGTTTTGCTCCTTTTCAATTTTTATCATCTGGGCTGTTGTTTTTTTCTCGTTCGATTCGTGTTTTTGTGTGCTCGATTTCATGTAACAATGGATCCGAACAAGAGCTGAGAACAGAGCTAATCACCCTGTTTTGCTCTCTCTATTTGTCCTTGAAATTGGTATTTAGTTATTTTATTTTGCTTTCTAATTTTTTGTAATTTTCTGTTCAAATTTTGTTTTTGATAATGGTGTAATGTTGTTTGGATCAGAATTTTGTGTTGTGCTTAAAAGCAGACTTGAAGCATATTTTGCTACTTTGTGTTTGATATTGTGGTGTAAACTGTAAAGTAAAGGTCTCCCCAAATTTGTTCATGGCTCTACTGTTATGATGTGACAGTATTGGTGATATTAGGCTTGTTTGATTGTTGAGCTGTTGGTTAATATGTCACCATAACATTAACTATTTTGCTAGTTTTGTTTGTGTGAGAAGCAAGTGGTTATGTGCAAAAGGTGTTTTTGTAAGATGCAGATTTGGTTAGGACTGTTAATTTACACTAGTGTAGAGCATGTACTTCAATTCAACCATTATAAAAGGGCATAAGAAATTTAAGATCTTTTCTTGCTATTTGTCACCAAACATTACTAATTAGCTGAATGAGTAGCTAGGTTATTGACTTAAAATATGTTTGACGCTGTTGTGTGAATGTGTTCATCTCATTGACTTTGGGGGCAATTTATTACAGTTTCATTGTACATCCTTTTTATGGTTTAATGATTTCCAGGAAGCAGCACGCTACTCTGGGATTTTAGTACTAATTAGTTGAATGCGTAGCTAGGTTATTGTCTTAAAATTTGTTTCATGTTGTCATGCTAATGTGTTCATTTCATTGTCTATGGGGGCAATTTATTGTTTCATGAAATTTTGTTGCTTTGTTATAGCATCCCGAATCGATATTTCATCGCACAACTTTTTTAAAGTTGAAAGATGTCCAGGAAGCATGCTTCTTTAGGGCTATAGTAAAAAATCTGTAGGATTTCTTTTTGATGTGCCATACTGGATATGCGTTGATCTTTTATATTCAACTTTGTGCATCTCAGGAGCTTTTGATAGATATCTATATTGCTACACGGTTTCTTTTCTAATGAATACTTACATCCTGGCTTTTGCATTTTTGATACTTCGTAGTTGTCTCATAATATTGCTATTTTGTTTCTGTACTTTTGTGAAAAGTTACTTTTTCCTTTCAACAGGACCCATCCTATGTCAATGGCTAAGGATGTTTCTGGTACCGAAGCCCAACAGAAAAAACAGGGTCTCTTAAAAGATCAAGTTCGGTTGGTTAAGAGAAAGGACTGTAATCGTTATCAGATTGTTCCATTCCAAGATCCTTTGTCATTTGAGAAGGGGTTCTTTGTCGTAATCCGGGCATGCCAGTTGTTGGCCCAAAAAAATGATGGGTTAGTACTGGTGGGGTTAGCGGGTCCTTCTGGAGCTGGGAAAACTGTATTCACCGAGAAGATACTTAACTGTATGCCTGGCATCGCTGTCATATCAATGGACAATTATAACGACGCAAGTCGGATTGTAGATGGAAACTTTGATGGTAACTTGTTCATGCAGAATTTTTTTAGTCAATCTGATTGAGAGATATAGAACTATAGAACTTTCATCTTTTAGTGAGTTGACTGTACATTTTTTGAGACTTGATCAGTATTGTAATGGTCTGAAGCTGATGTGGCATTAACTTTGTATGTTCAAATTTTCAAACAGATCCACGTTTGACAGACTATGACACATTGCTCCAGAATCTAAATGATTTGAAGGCTGGAAAGCAGGTTGAGGTTCCAATTTATGATTTCAAGTCCAGCTCACGTACTGGATACAGGTTTGACACATCTATGTTGCTGCGAATGCTGAATTTTTTTCAACTACGTAGAGAGTTTTTGGGTGTTTTCTAAATCTTATGTGGTTGTGTGCTGATGACAGGACACTTGACGTTCCAACTTCCCGTATTGTTATTATTGAGGGAATCTATGCTTTGAGTGAAAAGTTGCGTCCTTTACTGGATCTTCGAGTCTCCGTCACCGGTGGAGTTCACTTTGATCTTGTAAAACGGGTTTTGCGGGACATACAACGTGCTGGTCAAGAACCAGAAGAAATAATTCATCAAATATCTGAAACGGTTTGTTTGAAAACTGCTAAACATTCTTTTCATTAGAGAATGTATATTTTCCAAAAGCTCTTACACCTCTTCTCTCATCAGGTCTATCCAATGTACAAGGCTTTTATCGAGCCAGATCTCAAGACGGCTCAAATTAAAATCATTAACAAGTTCAACCCCTTCACCGGATTCCAATGTCCAACTTATATTTTAAAGGTTACCATCCATGTAACATTTCACATATTTTCTGTTACTAGGTACCTTGTGATTGGATGCTTCTTCAATTTGTATGTTTGCATTAGTCTCTCATTTCTACTTACTATTATATTTCTTTCAGTCATCAAAGGACATAACAGCTGAGCAAGTTAAGGCCATTTTCACTAACGAACATACAGAAGCAACAGAACAAACTTACGACATATATCTTCTGCCACCTGGTGAAGATCCTGAAGCCTGTCAATCATATCTAAGGATGCGGAATAAAGATGGAAAATATAGTCTCATGTTCGAGGTATGTCAATACAATTCATATTACTTATGAAAATTGTAGGTTATGTGGATTTTACTGACGGCAAATGACGTACAATTTGTTCAGTTGAGTAGTTGACTGGTTATATGGGTCGATTTGGTGGTAATTATTTTTGGTTGACGCATATGATGTGGGGACACATTTATTATGATGTATTTAATTTGCTCTAATCTTCAGGAATGGGGGACAGATAGTCCATTTGTCATATCACCTAGAATTACTTTTGAAGTCAGCGTGCGCCTTCTTGGTGGGCTAATGGCCTTGGGATACACGATAGCAACTATCCTCAAACGAAACAGCCATGTTTTCTCTGATGATAGAGTGTGCGTGAAAATCGATTGGCTGGAACAGCTAAATCGTCACTATATTCAGGTACTTCTAGCGTGTAGATGTATATCAGAAAGACAATGCTTTGATCACTGCTTCAAGTTTTTGTTACGTGTTTCAGTTTCCATTACTACTGCTCGAGTTTTGTTATTGTTTATTGTACTTCTCCATGATAAATAAATGGATAAAGTTTTATTAGCCTTTTCGATATACAATAAACATATTGTAACTACTAGTTCTTCAAAACAAATCTATAAATGATCTGTTAGTGAATATACATATAAGAAATCAACAATCTGGCATTTCAATAAATGATTAACTAACTGTGAAGATCCATTTGGTATTTCAATTGAACCAAAATGGGCCGACCGGCTGACCTGATAATGTGAGTTGACTGCAACTTCTTGTTTGCCCTTTTCATGATTTTTTTCCGAAACTCCTTAATAAGAAATTGCCGTTACGTTACTTGCGCCAATGGTGACATTGCTATTCATGTTTATCAATAAAGGTTCAAGGAAGAGATCGCTTAGTTGTGAAAGAGGTTGCTGATCAACTGAATTTGGAAGGTTCATATACTCCTCGTACCTACATTGAACAAATTCAATTGGAGAAGCTTGTGAATGACCTCATGGTACGGCGGCTTCTTATGTTTATGCTTTTACTTTATTTTTACAACTATTAGCAGTTGTGATATGATCATCCTACAGGCTCTTCCAGAGGATTTGAAAACAAAGCTCAGCCTGGATGAGGATCTAGTCTTGAGCCCCAAAGACACATTGTCTCGAGCCTCTGCAGATAGGGTTGCTGTGAGAAATAAATATCTGAAGAGGTATATTTTTACAGTCTGTAACACATTGTTGTAAGTTGGATATTGATGCTTGGGATAATTTCCCTAAGTAGGTATAAGTAACATATCCCGATGGATCTATGAGCCTTCTATTTTTCCTTCTGCGTGCTCTCTCTCCTTTTGCCTTTTCTTTTTCCTGTCAAAAGCTTTCTCTTCTGGCTGGCTGTTAATTAACTAATTAGAGTGACTAATGTCTATTTTGCAGCGGTATGTCACACTCGTATTCAGGACAAAGGGACAAGAATGCATCCAATCTTACCGGATTCTCATCCAATAATCGAAGGTCTAATGGCACTATACCAGATTCAACAGCCACACTAGCAAACCAGGTAATACATTTTATAGCTTCTACATTTTTTCTTCTGCTACACTATGTAGAGTTGGCAATTCGGATTTTAGGTTGAGGGTGAAAATACCTAATATGACCCAAGAAGGTGTGGGTTGTAATATCCACATATCTTCCATCTTAGACCCAATGTGACCCAAGAAGCGCAAAAAAAAAAAAAAAACAAAAAAAAAGGGTTCATGCCCAAATTGCCAGCACCAACACTATGGAATCTGACAAATTATTATTATTTTTTTTCATTTTGTAGGGGGTTTTCACTCAGCTTTCAGAGCAGATCTCATCTCTAAATGATAGAATGGATGAATTTACTTCTCGTATTGAAGAACTAAATTGCAATTTAATTGTCAAGAAAGATTCTCCCAGTCAACAAAACATTGCTCTTCAAGCTGAGGCGTGCAACGGCTCTGCTCCCACATCTTACTTCATCTCTGGTCTAGGCAATGGTTCCTTAACGGGATCTAAAATGCCTAATTCCTCGTCTTCTTCGCAGTTGGCTAAAGAGTCTCCTTTAATGGAAGAGGTACTGTGGCTGGTCTTTTCATTCCCTTCTCTTAATTTCAGAATATATTTTGCTGTTTTCTATTCAGGGCCATAATAAGCCAAAACAGTAGAAAAATAGCTACAGCATGCCCACGCACGTATTGTCTCTCCTACCGTAGCAATGGCTAAAAATACTCCCTTTGTCTCGAAATGAGTTTGCACTTTCCTTTTTTGGCTATCTAATTATGCATGAATTTACAACAATATCGCTAAGATAATTTAGCTAGAACTCTTTAAGTTTATTACAACAAAAACGTACAAGGTATAATGGAGAAAATATAACCCTAATTAACTGGCCCTTAATTTTTACGTAAAATTGGGAAAATGATCACTCATTTTGGGGCGGAGGGGTTTTCAATATAAACACTCTTGAATTAGAGGACACAATTTGGTGTTTAAGGAATAAACGATTCAGTAACTGAGAACTTGAGGATTGGATTCATGGGATTGTTCATTTGTTATCATTGATATTTATAACGTAGTTGTATAGATATTGTAGGCGCTAGTTTCAGTAGACAGTAGTTGGATATTCTTGTTATACTTCTATGCTCTGTTGCAATAACCTCGTAGAGTCCAACAATATTGGTGGATAGTTGCTGTTCCATTACATGATTTACTTCAATTTCTACAAATAAGGACGCGAGCACAATTTGGTGTTCAAGGCACACAAATGATTCAATAACTGAGAACTGCATTCGATATGTGGGATTGTTCATTTTCTCAGTAGACTGAGATCGGATAATTCTTGTTTAGCTTCTATGCCCTGTTACAATAACTGCATAGAGTTTTGGCGATATTGTTGGATAATAGTTGCTATTGCATTACATGTTTTATACCATCTCTTGGCCTCAACTTTACAACTCTTCTGATACTTTCCCGCTCTGTGATCATAGCTCTCCGGCATCACGCGAGGACAGCGACAGATCATGCATCAGCTGGACAATCTCAACAACGTTCTCCGAGAGGGCGTGGGGGAGAGGTCTCGCCTGGTCAAAACTAAAGGCATCTCGGCTAAGGCTGAACCAATCAAAGTGCCTCTAATATTATCTATAGCAATTGGTGGATTAGGCATCTTTTTGTTCAAGAGCTATCTATACCCCAGAAACTGCTAGGTTCACTTTTTTTTTTTTTGTTCATTTGAGTCCCACTATTTTTAAAAGTAGTTTGCAATATATGTGCCCTTCTGATCGGGAAAAAGACTGACAAATCAATTGATGGATCATCAAGTGATTGTGTTTTGGAGGCTAATAAGAGCTTTCAAGTGTTGAGATTGTTGGACTTAAAATGGAGGGTACTTCAACAAATTTTGTAATTTTTTTGTGGGCCTACAATGTTCATATATCTATTTAATATTTATAGTTTATAGTTCTTCTTCTTCACAAGTCTTTGCTATACAACATGAACAAACTTTCAAACTTGTGGATGGAGGTCCCATGCATCATAGCTAAAACATTTATTGTTCTCCAAATGTTTCACAAACAAAAAAATGTAAAAATGGTGATTTGATGGTTCATGCAAAAAGACAGAATATCTAGAGTCACTAGACTTGTAGGGATTAATTATTAATTATGAGTATCAGATTCTAAATTTCGAATATCTAGAAGTCATGATTGAGTTTACTGTTAATTATTTATGAGAAAACTCTTGATATCCCACTCTCAAACTCTAGCTCCTCATTTGTCACACACATATATTTATATTATGGTCTCATACTGAACTTTCTGGCTCCGGGAAGAAGCTGAAGTTGTCACAAACGGTACTCTTTTCATGTTCTTATCTTCTTTACTACACTTTTCTTCTATTTCTCCTTCGACTTGATGCTAATTTTCTTGACGTAGATTATAACATTTTTCAAAATGTTTTTTTTTGGGGTTAAAATTTGGAATGAAAATCAAGAATGGAATAAGGATGAGATTCTCATTCTCAAAAGTATTTTCATGACAAAAAAAGAATCATAATTCAAACATAAACAATGGGATCTCATCTCATTTTTTATAATTCAAAAACTACCTTAGTTTCTATGCATTTTAAGGAGTTTGTAGTCATATATAATTGGTTGTAGAGGCTAGTTTTTGTTGACCTAAAACTAGAATGTTTATGAGATTCTGAATCAATCACTTCTCCCATGTCCAAAAGGGCCTAATTCAAACATCTTTATTCACATTGTAGGTAATATAATTTCATGATCTTTCATTTCACTATATAAAACATGTTTTTGTAATGAGGACACCTATACATATGCACAAAACTTAATGCTTAATACATATGACCATTTCACTCATCTTCTAGGTATTTTGTTCAGTTTACAATTCTACTTTTTTTTTTTTTTCCCTGTCTATGTACACAATCTTTTTGTGGTTTTTATTGTTTGAGTGTAGGCATTATTGAACTGGAGATATTTATTGTTGTTGAATATGCAGCTACAAATGCCTCCAAGGATGATACAGAATTCTCTGAAGAATTCAACAAGTGAGATTGGCTCTAGTAGTTGTGTTGATAGAATTAGTGATCTTCCAAAGAATGTGATTGATTACATTTTGGAGAAACTAGAAATTTGGGAAGTGGCTAGGACTAGTGTTTTGTCCAAGAAGTGGAGGCAAAACTGGATCTCTCTTCCACATCTCACATTCAGTGACCGATTTACTCACCGGTACAAGGAGTCATGTTTTGAAAGTGTCGTCTCTAGTGTTCTGTTTCAGCACATTGGTCCTATGCCCAAGTTTTCCCTTACCTTACATCTTGATATGCTTCACACTTCAAAGATGATAGTCCCATGGTTATGCTTTTTATCCAAAAATGGTGTTAGGGATTTGACCCTCATCAAGCAATATGATAATGTTAAGGAGCTTCTCATATTACCAAGTTACTTCTTTTCTTGTTCTGAGTTAAGAGTCTTGACGCTTTCTAATTGTTTATTCAAAACTCCATTCGCTTTTAATGGATTCCGAAGCCTAACATCCTTCACTTGTCATTATGTCGCATTTGAGGGACTTTCTTTTGAGTCTTTACTCTGCTGTTGCCCTCTAATTCAAGAACTATCTTTACGTTTCTGCACCGGTCTTGGACGTATCCTTTCCATTGTTGCTCCAAATCTTAGAGTCTTTGTCATCCAAAATTCTCATGATACTGAATGCATTTCTTTTAAGAACACACACAGCCTTTCTTCGTTGTCCCTTTCTCTGCATTTTCATGAATTGCCGGCCAAGGAAAGAAACAGGTCTTGCATATCGGAGTTCTTCAGTTGTTTGCATAATCTTGAAAATCTTAGTCTACAAGGAGAATCTACTATTCAGGTTATAAGAGACTAAACCTTACTCATAATGCCTTGTCTTGGTTGATATATGGTATGCAAATTTTAATCATAGTTTCTATTTGATTTGCAGATGTTGGCAAGAGGAGTTGTCCCGAAGAGACTCCCAAATTTGCTTAACAACTTGAAGGATCTGAAACTCACGCAATTTGAATTTTGCAAATTGGATGCCATTTCATGCCTTCTCTGCATTATTAGAAGCTCTCCAAACTTGCAGCTTCTTGACATTTCTGTGAGTCACAAAAATACAACACATATATTTGTTAGTTCTTTAAATATCAATGTTACTTTATTTTCTTATACAATCAACTAGTTCTCTCTAGTAACAATGTTTCAAACTTTATGAACTCGATTTTTCAAGATTTCTGTGCTTTAATCTTGTAGCTCAGTTATTCCATGAAGTACAGTGCTCAGACTTTTAGCCATCTGGAGCAGCAACTGGACTTTCTTGATTGCCCTTTGGATCATCTTCATACCATAAAGGTCACGAATATATATGGAGCCATTGCAGAGATGCTGATGATCAAGTTTCTGCTGGCCGTTTCACCATATCTCAAAAACATGGTAATACAAATTGCCTTTATTGCTGCAAAGAAAGCACTGAGTATATCAACAGAGTTGTTAAGGTTCCGCCGCGCATCAACCTCTGCAGAAGTGACTTTAATCCTGAGTGAATGTTGATGTTTTCTTGTCTCGATAATCGAATTGAAATGATCATGAATTAGCAGCCAGGGGAGGTAAAAGATCGATCTTTCGTTTAGAAGTTCTTTATTTGTTTGCCTAGTCTTGAGAAGCTTATTATATATGCGCGGAAAAAGTATTGTTGAAGTAAGAAATTGAAGAGACTCAAATTGAGTATTTGCCACATAAGCAAGAGTCTTTATTAAATTTATTTTTACATGGATGAGACTTCATTTGAGTCTCAAATTATTAAAATATATATATTTTACTAGAGACATGTATAAATTTTATACATGAATTTTCACTAAATGTACAAATAGACCAACTTTGTCAAACTTTGTACAAATGAATATATTAACTATTAATTTTGTATAACTAGATCATCACTAACGATGTTAATTTCTTTTGTTAGTACAATTTTTATCGAACATAGAGAGTGACGCGTTAATTTTACGAGTTTTGACTAACAGTTGATCAGTGTTGACTGTCTTTTACCAACGTTCACCGATAATTATGTTTCGTTCTAGGCCAAAATGGATCAGGCCAACTTGAACCAAATTCAAAATTTATTTTAAGGGATTAATAAAATTTGAAAGAAAAAAATATTCGAGTGAATTTGACGAGTAATTGTAAAATAGATTGTATTCAAAGTAATTGAAATTCACATACTATAACAAACTACAATTGAAAAAAAAATCTATTGCAGATTTTAACGAGTTTTGCACAATCTTATATGTGTATATAAATTAAAACTGAAAATATAATATTATAAAGAAAATATTTTTCATTCAACTATACAATAAAAAGTTATATATTGACATGAGTTTTGGAATAAAATTTTGACTTGATGTTGGGTACAATCCGAATTATTTTTTTGAATATTAATTATATTTTATAAAATATATAATTTTGGTTCGACATATTCCATAATTACTAATCCCAATTCACAAAAATTCGCGTTAATTTATTTTCTCCATGATTTTATTCAAATATTTTTTTCCAATATATATATTGTTGTTATTATTTAAATTGGTCATTTTTTTGGTTTCGAGATAAGATTCGAATGCCAACCGGTCAAATTACGGGTCAGTCTGAGTCGACTTGATTACACAACCCTACCTTTTATAAATTTAAAATTGTTCATTGAAATTTTTTAACACTTTTTTACACAACTTTGACACATAAACATATTAACGAAATTTTTTTAACACCGTCACTTTTAAAAATTTATTTGTATAAAATTAATAATTCACGTATATATTTGTATAAAGTTTGACGGAGTAAATATATATTGTACAATATATATTGTTGTTATTAGTAAACTCTTCACAGCCCACTCTCAAACCCTCTCTTTCACACACACGTACTGAACTAGCCGGCGCCGGGAAGAAGCTGAAGTAATCATAATCAGGTACGTTCTTATCTTCTTTACAACATATATATATATATATGCTTCTATTTATCCTTCAACTTGATGTTGATTTTCTTGAGATAGACTACAACATTTTTCAACATGTCTTTTTAGGTTAAATGTTGGAATGAAAATCAACGATGGAAATAAGGACGAGATTCTTTTTCTCAATAACATATTAACTACAGAAAAATCATAATCCAAACATAAACAATGGTAATCTCATTCTTGAACAATTTTTTGTTTGTTATAATTCAAAAACTACCTTAGCTAGTTTCTCTGCATTTCAAGGAGTGTGTAGTGCCCCCTAGGGAGTGGCGCAATGGTCAAGACACACATCTACATGTAGGAGATCGTGAGTTCAAATCCCATTGCGTCGGGTGGGGTGAGTTTTGGGTTAAAAGGGGAGAGCTACCCCTGTTGGGTAGCTCAA
>JAYMTF010005305.1:0-11772 GCA_036897485.1 Pelargonium nanum | reverse complement strand
AAATATGTGCCCATGTTGAAAGAAAAGTTTCGGACTCGCAAAACCAACGCTTGATCAGAGAGTTTAGTAGCATGGAAGTAAAAAGAGCTCTTGACGATATGCACCCCGGAAAAGCACCAGGTCCCGATGGACTAAATCCCGGTTTTTATCAAAAGCATTGGGGCGTAGTAGGGGAGGACGTGGCGAGTGCTTGTATTGAGTTCCTAGAAAATGGACAATTTCCAGCCGGCCTCAACGATACGGTAGTGGTTCTGATCCCAAAAAAGGAAAAGCCGGAAAGGATGGGTGATCTCAGACCGATTGCACTATGTAACGTTATTTACAAACTCGTTTCCAAACTACTTGCTAACCGGTTGAAGGAGATTATTGGGGGGGTCATCTCAGAGTCACAAAATGCTTTCATTGAGGGTCGCCTTATTACTAATAATATTTGTGTCGCAAATGAAACTATGCATTGGATCGCTAGACAGCAAGCAGCTAAATATGGGTGGGTGGCACTGAAATTGGACATGGCAAAGGCGTATGACAGAGTCGAGTGGAATATTTGGAAGCTATCATGAGGAAATTGGGTTTTGCCGAGCGGTTTATAGGGTGGGTTATGCTATGTGTTAACTCGACTCAATTTCGGATCGAGCTTAATGGGGATCTTTTACCCGGATTCGCACCAAAGTGAGGCTTGAGACAAGGATGCCCGCTATCTCCTTATCTTTTTCTGTTGTGTGCGGAAGGATTGTCGAGTCTATTTCAAAAAGAGGAACGCGCTGGGGGTTTAGTTGGTTGTCAAGTAGCGGTGGAGAGTCCGAGGGTATCCCATTTGTTTTTCGCGGACGACTCAATCTGCAGAGCAAAGATGGAGGAGGTAGAGCGGCTGAGGGTTATTTTCGCGGACTATGAGGCGGGGTCCGGTCAGAAGATCAACATGCAAAAATCATCTGCTATCTTTAGTCCGAGTACGTCTGCAAATATAAGGTTAGATATCTGTAATACTCTAGGTATTGGTGAAGTTGAGGACCTGGGTACATACTTGGGTGTTCCAACTGGGATTGGGAGGAAGAAAACAGTGGTGTTTAATTTTGTTCTTGATAGAGCTAAGGAAAGAATTGGGAGTTGGAACAACAAATTATTTTCGGCTGCAGGAAAGGAGGTACTACTAAAATCTGTTGCACAAGCTCTCCCAACGTATATGATGAGTGTATATCTCATCCCGAAAGGAGTTTCAGAGGAACTCGAACGTATTTGGAATGAGTACTGGTGGGGATCGAAAGGAAGAGAGCAGAGGGCAATTCATTGGAAGGAGTGGTCCCGAATGTGCTCAAGTAAGGGGTTGGGAGGTTTGGGGTTCAGACAACTCAGAGATTTCAATATTGCTTTACTCGGAAAGCAAGGGTGGAGGTTGGTTACGGCTCCAAACTCACTCTTCAGTAGGGGGTTTAGGGGATGATATTTCTCAAATACATCCTTTTTAGAAGCGAAGCTAGGAAGTAACCCCAGTTATACTTGGAGATCGATTATGGAAGCACAATCGCTTCTGGTCTTGGGATTCAGACGAAGGGTGGGAGATGGTTGTTCAATTAAAATATATAAAGATAAGTGGCTCGGCAATGGGGAAACTGTGAGTTGCGCCCCGCGAGTCCTTTCCTCGGATGCTAGGGTGGCGGATCCACTTGTTCGGGGTGGTGGACAATGGAATGAAGCAAGACTAAGAGCGATTTTTCCAACGTATATAATGGAAGAAATTATGAAAATTCCATTGGGTTATACACAACGACCGGATAGTTGGTACTGGAAGTGGGAGGAGAAGGGCGAGTTTTCGGTCAAGAGCGCTTACAAAATATTGAAACCTGAGATAGTGGATGACGGTATCAAAAAAGTTTGGCAGGGGCTTTGGAAGGCGGGGGTCCAACCTAAGGTAAAACTTTTTTGGTGGAAGGCGATGACGAGGTGCCTACCGGCCACGTCAAAACTAGTGGCAAGAGGGGTGGAGATGGAGGACGTCTGTCCAGTGTGTATGTTGGAACGGGAGACTGTAGAGCACTGCCTTTTTCGTTGTGGGGCGGCTCTGGTTGTTTGGCGACGCGTCGGGCTGGAGGGTTGGGCGAGAAGCAGTGGCACGGTGTGGGAGTGGATGGAAGAAGTGGGAGATAAGCTGAACAAAACGACTTTTATACCTCGGTTGGAGCTTATGGCGTAGACGGAATCAGGCAGTATGGGAAAAGAAAGTCAGCTTGCCGGAAATAGTGATTCGTGTTGCCGAAGAAACTCATATGGATTGGAGGGCTGCTTGCGAGGTGGAAGAGCATGTGGGGTTGGGTGGAGGTCAAAGACGGGATAGGAGGCCGAGACCGGCACCGACATGGAAGAAACCGGCGACAGGTACGGTTAAGCTTAATGTCGACGGGACAAATTTCGGGTCACAGGGGTATGGAGGAGGTTGGATTTTGAGGGATTGCACGGGTCGGGTGTTGGGAGGTGGGGGCTGACGGTGGGAGGGGAGCCCGGGGTCTTCAGCCATGGTGGAGGCGCTGGCAATAAGGGAGGCGCTGATGTGGCTTCGTCCGCTAGGTTGGCGGAAGATGGAAGTGGAAAGCGACGCGAAAAAATTAATATCGGATCTCGAGATAGGATCGGATATGCGTAGATTTATGGCATGATAGTTAACGATTGTAATCGGTTAGCTTTAGATTTTGAGAGTGTTGTCTTCTCTTTTGTATATCGATTTGCGAATGTTGTAGCCCATAATATAGCCAGAGCTATCCATTCTCTAGCTGATCGATGCTCTTGGGTCTCTCCCGAGGAACCACCGGGTATGATCCAAGAATTGAATCTTTTTTGACATATTAATATAAGAGACTTTACCTTCACAAAAAAAAAAAAAAAACAAGCGCTCAGCCACATTATGCCATGACCTGTTTCAAATTTCTTGTGACAAAGTTAATTAGAATGATATGTGAAGACCATAAAATAAACTTTAAATAGATGTATCACCAAAGTAACCATACATTAATTAAGAACTTGTCCAATCATGACCCAATTTATGAAAACATCAGTATATGAACTTCACCGTTAACACTTGAATGAATAAAGAATATGGTGGATGCATCTGAAGTTTCAATATACTATTCATAAAATTATAATGCCCCTCACTGATGAAGTATTTTAGTTAGTGCAAAGGCTTTTGGATTCGCTAACGGAGTTCATGGGCTGGGCCTAAATTCAGAAGATTAGTTTATGCCCGGTCCCTTATATTGAAGCTATTTTTTTAACATGTTTTTTTTAGTTCCGACACCTGGCTTTGCAATGTGTCTTTCAGCTCAAACCAACACTTGTGTACAATATTTAGAGTTTTTGACACATATATACATATCATGTTTTAACAAAATAAAATTTAAGACTGGACATTTGCTTATCCGAGTGATTAATGAGTTAGTGTTCAAGTATCATATACACGTGAAAAACATATCTCACCAGAAGGTTTGTGTCATTGAATGGAAGACACCAAATATCATTAACTGATATTTGGACATTGATTCCGGTGGTTTGTTTCGTCGGCGTCTAAGGGGCTGGGAAACCGACTCAGTGGAGGAGTTCCGTTCGGTGATTGCAGCGGCTCCGGCATGCAGTGTGGTGCCGGACAAGCTGATATTGACTAACACTCGTTCGGGTAATTTTACTACTAAACGAGTATATAATGTTATGTACTTGCTCTCGCCTCACATCCGTTTTGCTTGCCATAAATTTATTTGGAGGTCTTTTTTTCCCCAGGCTACAATGTTTTGCTTGGCTCACGGCGCTTAATAGCGTGCCATGCTTTGTTTTTCTTGCGTCTCGCGGGTACTGCTGGCTTCGGTAAGCTGCACTTGCAAACTTTGTGATGGAGCTCCTGAAACTTGTTCCCATTTGCTGATTTTATGCCCTTGGGCTTTTCGTGTTTGGGCGGCTAAATTGAGATGGTGGAATGTGAAGGCTGTTTTGCCGGCTTTCTCGCTTCTGGCCGGTTGGAGCACCTGCTTCGATGGCTGCAAGACCAGCAGGTTGATGTGGGATGTTGTTTGCCAAGTGGCTCATTGGCACTTATGGTTGGCTCGTAACGATTTGGTTTTTCTTCATGAATTCCCGAGCATTGAGGATATTGTAATTAGGATCAAGAGTTTTTGTTACTCTCTTTGTAATTGCTTGCTTCCTACCTCGTATAGCTCTGTTTCCTTTTCAGCTTGGAACTTGGATCCTGCCTCTTGCTTGGTAGGTTAGGGTCGGGTTTTCATGCTTATTTTTGTACTTCTATTTAAGTCATTTCGGCTAATATATAAAAGGTATCGATTGCTTATAAAAAAGTTATATACACGTTAAAAATCTTGCTTAAATTCTGCTGCAAATTCATAATTAAAAGAATTGTATCTCGTTTTCCGCGTCCGCGATATCTCCTTTAAATTTGCAGTAGAAACAATGGGTTTTGGTAGCGAAAGTAACATGATGAGTACAATGCAGTTTCTTGAGATCAAGACCATTCTAATCACGGAACTGGCTTTCTTGCTAAGAGTACGTCTATATGTATATTAATACAATTAATTATATCTCTATTTATTTACTTTTAATTTGTTGTATCCGTAGTTTTCTTGGAGAAGATACTAAGGATTCAACCAAATGTGGCGAGAATTTATCTTCTCATTCGAGCTCCGGACTCCACTTCTCTCACTCGGCGATTTCAAAATGAGGGACGTGTATGCATAGTTGCATACATATATATGCAACTATCGACGGAAACACCGTAATAAAAAAGTCAATCTTTTTTGTTTAGACAAATAGAGCTATATTGACGTAAGCGTACACGTCATCGCCACGTAGGAAAATATATATTTGCAAAAGAAATAAAAATGTCACGTAAGCGGACTTAACGGATTCCATCTCGTCATTTAACGGAATGTCCTTTTTCGGCACGCTTTTCGAACAACTTTGAACTAATTTGGCTCGTTCGGTCAATCTTTGGACTAACTCCGCACGTGCAATAATTTCGGGACGAAATTGACACATTCTGAATAAAGTAAGGACTATTTTCGCACTTTTTTCTTAAATCTTTCAGAACAATTAGACTGAAATATCATGCTTTAAAGCACACAATGGGCGACGTGCAGTGTTAGAAGAAACAAAATAAAATAACGGCGATGAAAAAAGCGGCTAATTAAATAATTGTCTGAGAAGAGGTTGAATCTGAAGTGGGCCCTCCACATGTCTTCATCAGAGATGAACATGATGTAGGTGTAGTGTATAGGCCAATAATTGTAATGTGATATATAGGAATGTACAACTGTACGTACGTGGGACGTAGCTACGTGTGTGTCAACTGTCAAGTGTCAACGCTCTCTCCCCACGCTAACCAGTTGTTACCAACACGCACCCAAGTGACCCAACTGCCCATCTTCATCTAATAATTCTAAGTAACACAGTTCTATTTTGGCTTCATGTTTATGTGTTGTATTTTTTGTAATTCTAACATGTGCAAAATATGTTGCTTCAATTCTTAAGAGTAAAGTAGTGCGAGAATCAAGTCGGCAATAACGCAACACAACTCAGCTGATGATACTCATGACACTAATCGTGTTAATTTATACACTGTTAAAAAATATTTGTTTCTTCTTCTTTATGTACTTCAAGTACTAAAACATCTTTCATTGGTAAATAACTACATGCAATTTTTTTTAATTTTTCTGTTTGTATTTGTGTGTCATTTGAGAATGTTAAAGATTCAACTCAACTAAAAGGTTGAACTTGTAATTGAAGTCCTAATTTATCATTTTAATATTATATTTTAACACGTCACCTCACATGTAAGCCCGTTATGGCTTTGCAAGTGGACCGAAGAGAGATATATAGGAGCTCATTCCCGATTTTAACTTTTACGAGTGGCCCGATAGAAGAAGACAGAGTGCCCAAGTGAGCTTGAATGATTAGATGAAGAGTTATATAGAAGGCCCAAAGAAGAATTGTATAAGAGAGCCCATGTGGAATTGAATGATAGATGAAGAGTTCTATAAGAGAGCCAAAGTAGGCTTGAAAGATATATGAAGAGTTATATAAGAGACCAGGAGAAAAGAGTAAAGAACCCAATGAGAGAGAACATATAAATAATTTAATTATACAAATTTTGGGAGTGTCAAGAATTGAACGTGTTTAGGAAACTAACTTAACTAAAAACTCAAGCTTATAGTTGAAGTCATCATTTATACTTTTAATACTATATTCCAATCGAAATTTTTTCCAAGCAATCGGTAATTTTTTGTTATCAGCAACAGGGAATAGGTCATTTGTATGCGTATAGGACTTTCAATTTCTATGAAAGATCGATGTGAATGGTCTAGTTGGTAATGCTATATCAGTACTCCATTAAATTATTTTGGAGAGGAAAAGACAAAATAAACAAAAAAGTTAATATGTAAGACAAGAAATGGAGGACCTTCAAATTGGCAGGTTGTGTTGATTCATGAAAGAGAAATGCCAAGTTATCCTTATCCAAAAATGGCCGACAAAGGATTCTAATTCAGGTTGGAATTTGCGGCTGTGATAAAAGAATGTGAAGTGTAGATTTGACTAAGAGTGAAAGAAGCATTGGGTTACATTATAGTATTATACGTTTAGAATTAACGCATAGTAGAAGATTTAACTTCATGAACTTGAGTATTGCAATCTTGGACTGCGGTTTAGTGTAAGTTATGCCATAAAATCATGTTTGTCTTTTCTCATGAATTTAAAGGATCTTTGAAATCTATGAATTTTACATGCACAATAAGTAGTATAGAACCATACTTGAATTGGTTAGGGAAGCCATCTCCAAACTTGATGAACCCATTCTTGGATTACAATTGGTTTCTCTCACTTAACCCTTAATATTTCCCACACACACTAATGTAGATGGATTTTCTTTTAGGTGCATATCTTGAATAGATAGAGAGAGAACCAATTTATAGATGTTTTCCATCAATTTCATTGCTCCATCAAAGATTTGATACTGTACAAATGGATGATGAGATTTGTACGTATGGAAGCTTACTAAATAAGAGTCTTGGAAAGCTTGCTTGGCAAGAGTTACAAATCTTGCTTGATAAGAGTCTTAAACACTCTTGTTTGGCAAGACACTTTAGCTCTCATATATTTCCATAAATATCATATATTGGTTCCATGCCACCATGCAATTCATAAGACAAATATTTAGACAAATATTTAGTCTTATCAATTTTAGGTCACCTTATGGATAATTGAAAATTATCTTACATTTAGAACATGTAAATTTGGGATTAGGCATGTACATTACAATTGAGTTGACTTATATTTAAACAAAAGTCAGAATCAGACATTAAATTTCATATCGAACGTGTAAGTAATTTTTTATAATTATAATGAAAATGAAATGAAATGGAATAAAATAGTAAAAGAGAGCTCTAATGAGTTCAAGGGAGCTGGTTAGATTAGAGAGATAATATTGATTATGATATATGGAAATAGAATAATGAATCCAAAGATGTGAAAAATAATCATTTACCTTATGGATAAATGAAGTAGTACTTATTTACACAATACGTGAAGGGGTGATGATGTGTTCTTATCATCTTATATTATTGGTCGAATGTGATGTCATGGTAGACACATTGATGTCATGCTTACATCTTGCTTATGATAGACAAGTTTGATATATAATGTGTCGAAAATATCATGATAAAATGATGATGCGGTTCTTTGGATAACTGGTCAAAACCTGTTTATATGATGATGCGACAATGAACGATATCTAACTTCTCCTCTATAAAGCTTCATTGAGAACCTTTTAGTTCAAGTAACTTCATATCATAGAGTTTTGATCACTTAACCCAAGAAACACATCTCCGATAACAATGGCCCCATGTTTCACGGAATTCATCTAATTTTTACTCATGTAATTAAATACCACGTGAATCTTCATACACCCATCATTATACTCATTTAGAAATTCTCTCTAAATTTTCTTTTTCGCTAATTTAACTTGATAGTTGGAGGAGGTATAGGGGTAAGGCAACACCCTCATTGTGTTCATTTTTAGAAGTGGTACCCCCAGTTCTTTAATTAGTGGACATTTTTCTGTGAGTCTCTGTATAACAAAATTTGGCACCATATGTGGGGAAATGCTTAAATATATAGGAAATAATATATCACTCTTTGATGAATTCATTAGTGTGCAATACGTCATAAGAATTGTCGAATCTATTAATATTTAGAAGGCTAAACAAACATCACGTTTAAAAATGTAAGTGACATTCTAATAATTCAGGTAGTAAATATGTTTCTCCCAAACAAGATAAGTGAAAGAAATAGAGACTATGAAAGCATTAATGTCCTGTTCACACAAAACATGATCAAATGTGAGCTTACAAGTAATTAACAAGCAATACTCTATGTGAAACATAAAGAACCTTTTTTCAAGCCCACTCATTCCAGACCAAACATACTTATCATCCCAATAACTTTATGGACATCCTAAAATTTCAAATTTAAACACCGTCTCTTAATAAGAAACGCAAAACTTAAGCTTCTTTGATCTCACGATGTCGGCGAATACGAACTTTAATACATACTACAAACAAGTGACTGAAAAAACGATTAATGAGGTATATATTTAATATATAAACCTTGTGAAGAAACATTTTCTTATTTCGCGCACGCGTTATTCGTGCACGTGCAGTCTTTTAATTTTTTTACTATTATAAAAACACAGAACAGACACAGCAAAGACACAGCTATATACAACAAGTGACCGTGACACTGACTGCTGTCACGCTATCAAAATTCCAACGCTCATCTATATATACCCTTATCTCTTCCAGCTCCAATCATCATCAACTCATCCACTGAAAATTTGTTTTTCTCTCTTTCTTGATCAACTGGTCGAAAAAAATGGCGTTTTTGCTTGCAATACCTTCTTTATGGCTCAATAGTGGCTTCTGTTTCTTGTTCTTTTCTTTGACCGCTTTGTTCTCCGTTCTAGTCTACGTCATCATTCGACGGAAGTCCTTGTGTAACTGCCACGTCTGCCGGAGCTTCCTCACCTCCAGCTGGTCCAAAGATTTCGACAACCTCTGCGATTGGTACACCCATCTCCTCCGCAACCCCCCCACCGGAACCGTCCTCGTCACCCCCATCACCGCCAATCCCGACAACGTCGAGTACATGCTCAAAACCAAATTCCACAACTACCCCAAAGGCAAGCCTTTTTCCGTTCTTTTAGGCGATCTTCTCGGCCACGGGATTTTCGCCGTCGACGGCGACTCCTGGCGGTTCCAGCGCAAAATGGCCAGCCTGGAGCTCGGAAGCGTGTCGATCCGGTCGTACGCGTTTGAGATCTTCAGCTCCGGGATCAGCTCCCGCCTCCTCCCGCTCCTGTCGGCGGTCGCCGGGAAGGGCCCGGAAGCTCTCATCGACTTGCAAGATGTGTTCCGGAGATTATCATTCGACAACATCAGCAGATTCTCCTTCGGCCTCGATCCGGCGTGTCTCGACCTTTCGCTCCCGGTGTCGGCGTTCGCCGACGCCTTCGACCTCGCGTCAAGATTGTCCGCCGAGCGCGCTCTGTCCCCGTCGCAGCTCCTCTGGAAGGTCAAGCGGTTCTTGAACATCGGGTCGGAGAAGCAGCTCAAGAAGGCGATCAAGACGGTGAACGGCCTGGCGGAGGAAATGATCGCTCACCGGCGTAAGATAGGCTCCGACGCCGGCGAGGACCTCTTGTCCAGATTCATGACCTCGGTGTCCGACGACAAGTACCTGAGGGACATTGTCGTGAGCTTCATGCTCGCCGGTCGCGACACGGTGGCCTCCGCCCTCACGAGCTTCTTCTGGCTGCTGGCGCAAAACCCGGAGCTAGTGTCGGAAATCAGGAGCGAAGTGGACCGAGTCATGGACCGAAGCCAAGAACTGGTGAGCTTCCAGCAGCTGAAGGAGATGCATTATTTGCATGCAGCTGTTTACGAGTGCATGAGATTGTTCCCGCCGGTGCAGTTTGATTCCAAGTTCTGTCAAGAGGACGATGTGTTGCCGGACGGGACGTTTGTGGAGAGCGGTACCAGGGTTACGTACCATCCCTACGCCATGGGGAGGATGGAGCGGATATGGGGTCCGGATTGCCTCGAATTCAAGCCGGATCGGTGGCTGAGGAACGGTGTTTACGTGCCGGAGAATCCATACAAGTATCCTGTGTTTCAGGCGGGGCCTAGGGTTTGTTTGGGGAAGGAGATGGCGATAGTGCAGATTAAGTGTGTGGTGGTTGCGCTAGTGAAACAATTCGATATCCGCCTGCCGGCGGGGTCGCTGCAGCCGCCAAAATTCGCCGCCGGACTGACTGCCACCGTGAAAGGTGGCCTGCCGGTTCACGTACAAATGAGGGGTGTTTAATTAGTTAATATATTTACCGTTAGGTACCGTATAGCTATGTATATGGTTAGGTCATGTACATATGAATCTTGTCTCCTAATTCCAAGTTGTACTGTTGTAATGTTGATGGTCGTCCCTATAAGTGTGAATTTATGGGAAAATTTCTCTTTTGAGCAAAATATAAGTCATGTAATGTCAATGTGTATGTTTTTGTTTTTAAGAAATTGAGCACGCAAGCATTATTTTTTTTTAAGAATAATGAATCTTAATAAAAAATATTGCTTGAGATGAAACTAACGCACAAAACAAATAAATTCGAACAAACTCTTCGTCCTACAGATTTATTAAGTATTACATTACGAGGTGTCATTTCTTTATACGTGTGTGGATGAAGTTTCTTTTAAAATATTTTTTGAAGTCAATTCCACACAAAATATTCTTGTAAAATACCAATTGATAAATATAATTTTGTGTTTTTTATGTGAGCTAACATGTTGTTAGATGTGATTATTCAATTTTAGTTTATTTCTTTAGGACGATGATTCACACGTGTATTTTCTCATGTATTTAATACATTGGCGGATCCTGAAAGTCACATTAGTGGGGGCACGTTATTATCACCGAACTATCAATTATCTATCAATTTCTCATCCTATTTTGTAAATAATTAAAATTGTAAAGAATTGACAATTTTATACATAAGATTACCAAAAAAAAATGGTTAAATAAATATTTTTAATAGATAATAGACAAATATTCAATAATAGTTCATACTATATTGTTATTTGGCATATAGGTAAAATTAATTTAATTTTTCACGTCACCCATAACACAAATCTGAGAGTGGAAAATAATAATAGTAGAAACATAAATGTACATGTTGAACTTGCTGACAAACTAATTACTAATAATTAGTACATAAACTATATGAAAAAATCGTTTCATTTACTTTAACGAGGAGAAAAATAAGATTTTAGGATATCTTCAAAATTTATAATTCTAAACTATAATAAGTATTTTATAACTAAAAAATAAGTATTTTATCACTAAAAAATCAATCAAGTGGGTCCCATACTTATTTTTCTCGTTGACATGCTCTCTATACTTAAATTCACTGGGGGCACCATTAAATTGAGATGGGGGCACCCATTGTTAGATCTGTCCAAATACTAAATAAAACATATATTTCGTTAATGGTTTACTCATTTGAGTGGGTTAACTTGCCCCCATAGACATATATGTAGCTCTGCCCCTGATTAGGTGCAACTAAAGAAAATGTTTAAGATAAAAAATGGATATATTTCAATGTTATAATATACTTATTTACATTTATCGATTTAAGTGAATAAAAATTATATTTACGATTTTTAGTGTACAAACGTTGAT
>JAYMTF010005304.1:0-11772 GCA_036897485.1 Pelargonium nanum | reverse complement strand
TACCATGACCATTTTCCCCAATGAACAATAAGAGTTTCAGAAATTGGGATAGATTTGCTCTCAATGTGCAACATTAAAAGGCAGGAAATTGCATAATCACGATTATCATCATACACCACTGAAACTTTCCCATAACAGATGTCGAAAATGAAAAAAAAAAACCAGTAGCGTCAAATTGCACAAGCTACTCAATAAACACAGTAGAGAGAGAGTCTCCTTTGAATTACCTTCTTTCTGATACGATCATGGCGGGCTTGGCGGTCTTGTCTTCGGGTAGCAGCCTTGGCTTCAATAACAGGAAAAGGTTTGTGGGGTTTTGGCCTTAGAGACGCAAAGTTGGAAGTAACTGGGAACGAGAGACTAATTGTGGAGCCCAGAAAGATAGTTTGGGGGAGGAGCGAAAGCGAAGAAGCAGCCATTATCTCCTGCAACACGTACACTCTCTTCACTCAGTGTCTCTCTGAATTTCTTTCATCTACAATGACACACACCTTATCCTTTTCTGTTATTTTATCCCCATCCCTATTCTATTCCTTCTTCGGATATAGCTACCCCTGCAACCAATCATCCCCTTATTTGCAGGGGCGAACCCATGGATTTTAGGGCTTGTTTGGTAACTCCATTACCCAAACTTTGTTTACTTATGTTTTGGTAAAATGGGTTTTCAGAGGGGATGTTACGAGGAATTGTGTTTGATAATTTTTGTTGTAAAAATATTTGTATAGAACAAGAAAACATTTGGTAATAGTTACATAGAACAATAAAAACATTATTTAAACATTATCATACACTACAACAAGTGTACAAAAAATTAATAGATTCTTACTAAATAGAGTAACTGACAAACTTCAAGCAACCTTCACATATTAATCTCTCAGTATAAATTACATTATTTATTGGAAAAATGAAGTCCTACAACTAGACTTCATACTATACCCTCTTGATTTTACGAAGCTCTTTTACTCATTCTTTACTTGATGTATGGACGATTAAACAAGTTATCAATTGATGATGGTAGATGGACATTTTAGTAACTAAAAATTGGTACAAAATATCATTTGCCTCTCTTCCTTCTACCATACAGTTGCATAAACCTTTTTTAAGCAAAACAACTTATCTCGTCCATTTGCTTCGCAAACAACGTAAGAAAGATAATAGAGATCATGATTTACAATACAAGTCAGTTTCTACATTATTCTACGCAAAATTGTTGGAGGCAAAAAAAAAAAAAAAAACTTTCATGGAGCCTCCATTGAGTTGGTAAAAGAGACCAAATGAGCATTAATATTTTGGGTGTCAAATTATTGTATTAATTTTTTAAAAACTATAGATAAGTATAAATCAAACTTTTGGGGGTAACTAGTATGAACACTCGTTGATTTAGGTGGCCCAGCTTATTTGTTACCTGCACGACTTTGTTTGTTTGTAACATTTATAAGTAGATAGAATACTTTAAGTCATCAATTTTAACCCCCTTTTCTTATAAGTTTGTTTGTTTTATCCTCCCATGTTATTTCGTTTGGTAGAGCATCAATTTTGAAACTTTGGGTATGCCCAACTCTATGTACTGTTTTTTAGAACTCTATGTACTGTTAGTATATGAATGACATCTTTTGTGATTGCTCTAGAAAAAACATATTTGACTCTTTCGTATGGAAATTTATTGAAAGTTCTCATATACCGAAGATTTGCAAGTCATGACACATGACCGTTCCCGTTCTCATAACTAGAATTATGTGGAATATATACTGATATAAAAGAACAATGCCAATAAACAAGAACTTTACATGCACCCAAGTATCATGACTAATTAGCAATTACCATCTCCGTTATGTAGACAAATTTTCAGATTATTGAATTCCAAGTCCCAACAATGTCCCAATCTTAGTTAAGTTAGCTAAAGGTTAACCTAGATCATGGCTGACATATCAAGGAAGATTATGTTAATATAACCCCCCAATGAAAATCAACCAGAAAGCAAATGACAGTGCTGGTTATTACAACTCAACAGAGACCAGCCATAATAACAATGGCAAATAACAGCACAGAAACATAATATGCAGCCCATTTTCCACTTCAATCAATATTGCTAACCCATACCTAATCAATTGAGAGAATCATCTACAAAATATACTTTCTAAAGGAAGGTTACAAAGAAAGAAAATCATCTACCAAATCTTTCAACCCTCCTGCGCCGCAGTTCCTCCAAAGTAAGATCACGATCATCTGAATGATGTAAGAACTGCCTGGATGACAATCCACTGCTCCTATGTGTCCCACACATCTCGCAATCACTTGACCAACCAGAATTATCATAAGTACATGCTTGGCATCTCCATCCACCAGCCAGTCCTGTATGACTTCGACCCACAGTTCCTCTACCAGATATCCGTCTCCGTCGAAGTCTAAACATGTTTCTTACAAACCTCAAAGGCCAGCTTAAGGCGCTAGTAAAACCTTTAATGACCATGGCCAGAGGATCCGAACCTGACCATGATCGTCTCAACCGCAGATAGAGCATTCCTGCCAGTATTCCACCAAGGTGGCCAAGAAACGAGACACCCGGCACAAGAATTTGGATGAGGATTAGTTCTGCCCATGCAGCGTGGCGTGCTGGTACAATCAGCCCGTGCACATTAGTGTAGTCATCTGACTGGGAATTGAGGACTACTTTCATGGCAAAGAGAACACCAGAAAATCCAACAGCATATTCAGAGTAGTAAGCTCTCTCATAGTCAAAAAACAGATACAGGGATTTGGCTAGTAGCAACGTGATACCCTGGGACATGCCAAGTAGAACAGCAACCATAGATAAAAATTCAGCACTTCCCATTGAAGATTCCAACTGTATCCCCTTCCATAAAAGTGACATCATGTTATAAAACAGGTGAGATTCACCTATGTGATAGAACGGCGACAAAAAGAACCGCTTCAGATCCCTGTACTGTTAAATTAAAATTAAATTTATTAGCCCATGAAAACCGATAGATTTGTCATTTAATAAACTAATTAACCAACGATAATGGCATTGAAATGTCATTTCCAATTGAACACATGACAAGAATCAGGAAAAAGAAGTTTATATGATTGCTCTAAAACCTAACCAGCTGAACATATATTAAAGAGGAAACCAAATGCAGTTCAAACTTCGAAATATAAGGTCATTGGGCTTAAGTAGGCATTTAGCACTGCAATGGCTCCTTAATTTTCAAGAAGTAACAACATGGGAACTTTGAACATGTCCAACTGTCAGTTTTGTTTAAAACTAACATAATATTGGCATTAGCTTCCCAACTAATCAGCATTCCAGGAAAGACTAATTTTCAATACATATAGGTTAGATTCTTGCATCAAACCAGCACAATTTGGCTCAAAATTCCATTCATAAACACATTGAGGCTCATAAAAAGCAGATCACCAATAAATCACTGCTGATGAGGATGAGAACACACCATCCAAAATGAGATAATATTATCATCCTATTAGAGATGTCATACAATTATGTCTCGTGAGTTAAGATGTTGATGAAGAACACCAAAAAGCACAACAACAAAAAGCCTGTCTGTCAACTTAACCCAGGCAATTGTTTTGACCTAACTTTAGTAATTTAGGAGCAATAAAGCCCTAAAATCCAAAAACTCAATCCAGGCCAATTGAGAAGTTTCCGAAATATGCAACCTAACCCGCATCACAATCTAGAACAGTAACAATAACGGAGAATTGAGAACCACAGAGAAGGTGAAGAAGAGAAGGGTACCTTGAGGACGAGGTAGGGGTTGAACCAAACCTCGTCGATGGAAGGTAGGAGAGAATCGAGAGGGCCAGGTCGCAAATAGGTGAGGGCATTGGCGGCGAGGAGGCCGGCGGTGACAGGAGGCTTCCGGTCGATCCTGTAAAACTCGTTGGCAACGTGAATCGCCAGCAGTGGAAGCATTCCGCTCCATGCCCTTCCTCTTCCTGATCTTTCCATATTTTTTTTTTCAAATAAAATGATACTGAAGATTGAAACAAAGAAAGCGATAGTTGGAGCTGAGAGATATGGAATTGAATGCTTCGTCTCCAAGAAAACCTTCTTGCTTTGCTTGACTCAAGAAAATTCCAGACGCTTCTCTTCTCTTACGTCACCTATTTTAGAAATTAAATGGGCACACGTCACATTCACAGCAAGGAATAGGATACAGATGGACTATTTTAATAGGAGTCGAAAACTGTCTCTATGCGACCTTGCTCCGCGAAGTAGTAGATTAGCGCCACGTGGGTCTGGTCTGGTATATATCAAGTCAGACCGCACAGTCTGGTTGAAAACTTGAAATTGATACGGTTTGATTGGTTCAACTCTCAATCGGGTGACATAAGCTTAATTTGGTTGGACCATTTTGCCCGCCCCAAATGATTTTTTTACCCTATTAGACACCAAATATAGTCTCGCAAAGCCTCCTAACCTAATTCAGCTCCTCCGACCTCCTTTACACCTGGTTTTTTCTATTTGTGTCTATTTCAATATCTCTCAAATAGTGATACGCAGTAATCCTCACTATATGCCATTGACTATAAAACAATTTTCAAATTATCAAGATTCAATCAAATTGATACCTAAATTAATTTTATGTCAATTTGGTCTCTCAATTGTTTTGAGAACCCAAATAAGATGGTACTCGACGTAAACTTTCATTAAATTCTCTTGTAGTTACGTTGATGTGTCATGGAAAAAGATAATAAGAGCTTATGTAGCATTCAAATGTACAATTATATTGTTTCTAACTGGATAATTAATTTAATTTTTCTTTTATATGATTTCACGTAAGCATAACTAACGAAGAATTTAACAAGAGTTATCGTCAGGGCTATTTTTTTCACTTTATAGACTAAGTCAGGTGTTAACAATTATGAATGCAGGAACCATACATTATCCCAAAATAACAAGGCCAGAGACTGGTTATTACTCGAGAAATGTATTGCTCTTTATGCTACCAAGTATCTGAAGCCTAAAAATAGACAAGATACCCTTTAACATTTAAATTTGCCATGAACGCATTGGGAAATAAAATGAACTCAGATATTAATTTGGAAGTCAACTATTGTTACTACATGGGAAGTGTTCAAAACAACAGGAAAAATGTTTTACATATCCAAACATGTACCATGACTTGTTTTGATGAAAATTAATGCTCTCCTCTCAAATGGAATCTTCAAAACTGTAATCTCACAAGTAACACTTACAACATATAAACATGAATTATCTCCCTTGCACACTCAGTTTTAAAGTTGATGCTTGGTTCTGGTTCTAGTTCTAGTTCTACCAGAGTGAACTATATATTGCTACGCAGAAAGTTATGAGAACCATAGTAGTCCTTATCAGAATGACTCCTTTAACAACATTACTAGTTCCTTCGCCTCTTCTTGCGCCTTGCATCTCTGTCACTCTCCTCAGAACTTGATGATTCTGACTCAGAACTAGATGATCCCGAACTGGATGAACCAGAATCAGAGGACTCCTCATCTGACTCTGGTGCCTTCTGTTGTTGCATTATCAGTCGAGGCATGTTCTTCAAGTATTCTCTAAGGTTTTCAGTGATGCCACCAAGACCAATGGATGTGAAAAAGTTAATGGCAAATCTTGTGTTCTTGGGATTATCTCTGGGGAAGATAGATTCAAAAGACTCCTGCATAGTGGGTTCGGTGAGCCGCTCATTCAGTAAAGGGACGCCAAGATGCTCACTCAATTCCTGCACCAGAAAAAATAACCACATGAATTTAACACCTACTAATATGGAAAAGAAACAATCATAATCAACTCAAAATATCATCTTTGCACTGCCGCCAGTGTCCTTGAACACTACCCCTTAGTTGCCAAACAGAGTTACAGAGGAGACAGTGACATAGAAAGGCCAAAAGGATGCATGCAAAAATAGCAAGAAAATAGTTAACCTAACAACAGACCAACAATATGGATAAACATTATAAAAAGACTTAGTTGACTAGTAGTCAAGAGACAAAATGCATATGATTTTCATTTCTACATATTAATGCATGAACAAAAAGGCCACATATGCAATCTCAGGGGAAATTAAGGATTCTTCTCCAATATGAAAATGACACGAATCCATTTCAAGACACTCCCAGGGGAAAAAGTATTCAGAATCATTCTCATTTTGTACACGTCAAATTAGCATATCCTTTATGCTTAAATTTTCACATCCACATACAACATGCATTTTGTGTGGAAGTTTTTGTACCTAAAAATGCATTTTCAAAACAAACCAAGCTGTCAAACATGGTTCATATTTACTTGAAAAACAATTCTCAATAAGCAGGATAGCCATAGTTATCACAGAAAAGGGTTGCTCAACCAAAATAAAGGACAGCACAAGATAATTACTAATAATATTTATCCAATTACCTGGAAGAGAATCTTAATGAATATACGGGAAGAAGATGTAGTGTCCTCCTCAGTTAAGCGTATGTAGGCTAAAACATGCCAGGGCAATGCATCTGTGCCAAGTAAATGGGCAAAAAATTTGGCCACATTACGCAATTTATTTGTTTCAAGTCGATGAATCATTGAATATTGCTGGACAAAGCATTTTTCAAAATTTTCTTGGTGTACTTTGTTGATCATGCAAAACCGCTGCCCCAGCAGACCGTAATATCGAAGATAAGTTCTCTCTTGACTGCAGCACTCCAAAAGCATGATGCATAATTCCATCTGCATAGAGAAAAAGGCAACTATGGGATCCAGATTACAGCAACAACAACAAAATTAATAAACAAATCAACAAGTGATATAACTAAATACCAAAAGAACCATTTAACTCTATGGGAATAAGTATAAAATAATGGACTTCAAATTATTCAATCATAGAAGAATTTCAGATCTCTATACTTTTGCTGCCAACAAATGTGAAAGATGCAATCAGAGAACAGGACTGCGTGATATAAATAATTTACATTCAGGCAGCAGTCGTGATCTTCTAGTCCACGGTTCAATTTATCTGCTTCTCGATTGCATTAAAGTAAACTAAACAAAAAATAGGCACAACTATGTGAATGAGATACATTATTCCATTTAATAATCCTTACAATGCCAACACAACAGATAATCCCTTGGGTCATTCTGAAGCAATGGTCGAAATTGAGAGTGAACACAAGGACAATAGAAATGATATCTGAGAGATAGGAGAAGAGATTAGGAATTAAAAAGCACATGTGAGAGAGGGGGGAGAGAGAGAGAGGATTTTAAGAGGCAATAAAGGAGTGAATCATGCACCAACCTTATGTGGGTTAAGCTATTTACTGAAAATACACACAGATACACAACTTTGAAGTAACACTAGTACAGTAATCTTAAATTTACTACACTCCCATGGCAAGCTGGCACATGAATGACGCAGTTCACAGATTGATGTGTGCTTCCTATGTTTATTAATATATTGGTGCCCGCGCTACAATCGGAGCGGAATGTTTCTCGAATACTAAAACAAGGGCATGCTAATTCTCTGATTTATTTTAATTAACATAAAAGGCAAAATATAAAAAAGAATAAGTTCTTCAAAATCAGGACTCGGAAGAATTATATCTAGCTCTCTTAACAAATGCCCATATTGTTATCATTTATGAGCCAAATACTAGTTGTCCGAGGAAAACGTAATGCTACCCCATCATGCACAATATTCCATACATGCATTGAGTTTTTAACTTAGCGCGAACAATTAAATAAGAATGTAAGATGCCTGCGTAATTCAGATATTATAAGGCAGAGATTGGACCACGTACCTCTTGACCAGGCTCTAGTTTAATTTTCAATAACTTGTGACCGGCCTCCTCAAAATCTACACTAGACATAATCGTAAGATATATTGTCCTCCGAAGATTTACAAGATTTGTTTCAGTCTCATCTTTAATCTTCATCTGCTGTTCATCCTCTTCATCAGATTCGTCGTCGTCGTCATCATCATCTTCATCATCATCATCCGAGTCTGCACCAGAACCTTCCTCGTCCTCTGACTCCTCACCAATTATGTTCTTTTTTAATTCTTCATACCGCTTCTCATTTTCAAGGAACTGAGGATCCGGTTTAAATAAATCTGAACAAGGATAATGGAATCATTTACAATCAAATATGAACATAGCTAGATCTATCAAAAGCTGAAAGACAAGTTTTTGGCATGACATACCAAGCGCTATCTCTGGGTCAATCTCCTCTTGAAGAGAGATCTCATGAGTAAACTGATCTTCCTGCTCCACAAGATCAAGCTCTGGGCGAACAGCTGGGTGTCCCTGCAAATTCACACATTTTAGTGAATCATTATACGTACTGCCTGTTATCAAACAATAATTAAGCTAAGAAAAAAAAAACACAAACGAATATCCTTTACACCATAAAAGCAATTAAATTTCACCTGAAACTTGGCTTTTCTGATAGCAAATAAACCTTCAATCAAAAACTGGACACGTTTGTCGATTTCTCCTTCATGAAGAATTCCACGGAAGCGCTCAAAAATACCTATTGAGATTAAAAACAATTAGAATGATGTAAAATACAACTTCCCATGAAGAAGTAAAGAATATAAGAATATTGTAGAATTAAATAGAATACTTCAAGTACTAAATCCAATGCTGAAGCATTCATATTTTTTTCAAAACACTCAGAAAAAAAAAAGAGAGAGTAAACCACGTAAGTATGTAACTGCTTCACCATAGCCAGCCAACTGTGAACAATAACATTAGTACCGGTGGTTCTCGCAAAACTGCTCACCACTACCAGGAATAGACCATTTCCTAATTGAATTTAAATAATCACACTTATTTCTCCCACTCATATTTTTTTCAAAACACTCGGAAAAAAAAAAAGAGAGAGAGTAAACCATGTAAGTACGTAACTGCTTCACCATAGCCAGCCCACAGTGAACAATAACATTAGTACCGGTGGTTCTTGCCAAAACTGCTCACCACTACCAGGAATAGACCATTTCCCAATTTAACTTAAATAATCACACTTATTTCTCCCACGCTATCTTAAAATCAACAGAAACAAATACAATTGCATAAAATGAAATAAATCCATCCCTGGTAAATTTACAGATGCCCCAAAGTACCAAGCATAATGTAGAAAATGCTACAAGTTGTGTTCTTTACTATTAGCACATAAATCGTTAATTGCAGCTCTCTAAGACAAATGGAGTAGTGTTTAAACAATGGGAGACATATAGTACTTTGTAATATTTATGAGTTCTGAATTATTAAAATGAGGCCGTGTCGAATTCAGTTCGAGATTAAATGAAGTTTCACTACTTCACAAACTAGCAGATAAATTTAGGTATATAGGTCTGACAAGAAAAGGGCAAAATCCTGGCAGTCATTTTAAGTCTAAAATATGACAGAATTTAAGCCTCAAAATAAGACATCTCAAACTATAAGTGGTAGCATTAACTTTATAATAGTTGAAAGAAATAGAAACATTTCATTCATGTATAATGTACAACTGGATATACATTTCCAATCAAAACAAGTGTGGTCTAATTTGCAGTGCACAAAACACATATAAATCCGACACTATACTCACCATGCAAGCCTTTGGGTGAAAGGTCCTGAAGTATCGATCCACACTCTGTAACGAAACCAACTGCGACCTCAACACTGTCATCCGTAGGATTCTCTAGCAGAACAGTGAGCAGTTCTAGAGCAATGATCTCATGAGCCACTTGTTGGTTCACTAGATGACCTATAAATTTAACAGCAGCCAGCAATTGTGGCTGTTCGTGATATGAAACCAGAACAAAAAATTAGCCAAAAGATCTGGGTAAAGAAATGCTTCCTATCAACCAATGACAAATAGAAATTCAAAAACAGGAGTAAATTTGCACCTTATCATTTCGCTTATATGCCCTCTTTAGCTGCAGAACAATCCTTCTCAACAAAAGTTCGCCCACTTCAGGGAACTTGGTGTTGACAACAGCAACCAGTGCAGCAAATACATCTGTAAAACCTGGAGATGCCATTTGAGACTTCATACACGACCGACAGAAGAGACCCCTTCCCCGAATCAGATTCTCAGCGAACAGTTCTGGAATGATATTTTTTATATTTGCAGCATTGACCTTGTTTACAAGCCCATTAATGCTCTTTCGAAGGGCATCCCAAGTCAACCGCTGATACTCAACACTACTTTTATCTTCAACCTCTTTCATCATCCGGGCCAACTTAAAAGGGGGGATGTAAACTCCTCCAGTCCTACCCAAAGCTGATGCATCGGTGCTCAAATTGCCTTCTTGCAAAGTTGATTGTTTTTTAGATTTAGAATCTTCAAGCATTCTCCTATCTCCAGACTCTTTCTCCCTAGAAATTTGTCCATCACGCCGTTCACTGCGGTCCCTATCTCTCCGGTATCTTACATCTTGGTCATCATTTTCACTTCTACGCCTCCCATGCCTATCATCATCTCTTCTATCACTTTTTCGTTCTGATTTCCTTACAACTTCCCTGTCATATTTATCCTCCAAGTCCCGACGTGAATGACGATCCTTACTCCTATATCCATCCTCCGTTTCTCGCCGCCTGTTCCCGTTCTCATGTCGATTGCTTCTCTCCATCCCCCGCCTATCACTTTTTGTTTTCCTGTCACCATCATCCAAACTTCGATCAGCATCCTTAACCTCATCAGCATTCCCAGCTTCTCGCCGTCCATGACCATGCTGTTGGATTCTATCCCCATCTTTCTCCACCAACTCACCCTCTTCATCAGAACTTTGCTGAGTTTCCTTCTGGTCCGCAAGCTCCTTCTCCCTCCTATCCCCATCCCTGACTTCCTTCTCTTCATCCCTTTCCTTATCCCCACCATCACGGCGACGCCCATCACTTTTCACATGACGCCTACTTCTATTTCTTCTGTCGGACTCAGATGAGTCAGATTCGTCTCCTCGTTCACGATGACTATTTGACCTGGAATCTCTTTTACTGTGGTGGCGACCATATCTATCTCTTCCTTCCCTAGAATCATCGTCACTAGATTCACTACTGTACTTCCTGGCCATAACAACCCTCAACTTAAATCAACTAATAAGCAGAATCCCAGATTAGCACCAGCACAACCTGTCAATGAAAGAATCAAAACAGTACTTAGCTGAAGCAAATCAGCAATCCCATGGACACTATTCATTTATAAAATTGTATCCCAGATTTATAATTCAGTTTCTGGATGCACAACTCAACAAGAATCTAAGCGTATCAAGGAATTGATAAACCCTAGCACTAACAATAGTACCAAATAAATTATGCATTGATTGAAACAGAAAGAAAAAAAACATACAACATCTAAAATTAAAAAACACAGAAACCATCAAATGCTTTGAAGCACCGGTACTTCGATATGGGCTTAGCACCGGCGCAGGGTACGAATCCGGCACCGGTACTCGTCCAGTACATACCAGTTATGTAGCCTTGGCGAGCCGTCTCTAGTATCAGATACGCGACTGCGAATGGGACGCTGAATGCGAAATCTAGCGAAGGTAGATGGAGGAAGTGGGTGTCGATGTAAGAGTCGAGCCAGAGATTAGGAAGAAGAAACAAATCTAGGTCTTTGTTTGAATTATGATGATAGTGAAGGGTGTTTTCGGTATTTTCAGGTGTGAGATGGGTATTTTTCTCTCTATATTACATTCTGTACTTATATGTGGGGTAATTACAGTTTCCACCCCTATGGTAAGGTCCCTTTTCACTTAGAGCCCTTAAGGTTCGTTTTCGTACTTTTGGCTACCCTTTGGTTTGCAAAGGTTG
>JAYMTF010005303.1:0-11776 GCA_036897485.1 Pelargonium nanum | reverse complement strand
CGGAGGTGCTCTTCTCGGATGGCGGTTCTCGGACCGGAAGCGGACCACGAACGGCGGCTGGAAAGAAAAGAGAAGCTAGGGTTTTTTAAGTTATGAATGAACAATTATTAATTGTAATAATAAAAAGTATGTGTTTTTAATTTGTAGCATCACCTTAAAAACTATTTACTCACATTTCTTTTTCATGAGCCATGACCAATATGTATTTGAGTGAGGTGGAGATGTTAAGGTACGACAGAACTTGCACATATTGTTCTCTTCTGAATTTCAATTGTCAAAGTTGCTCTCCAAGTCAACAACTTTGTCATTTTTGTTTCTTTAATTTTGTTAGTCACATAAATAAAGGTTAATACTTGTTACATGTTTTTTTGGGTATAAGAGTCAACGACGGATCAAATCATTAGTTGAAGTATTGTATTCTTTGTCAAATGAAATTATACATACAAATATTAAAAAGTTGAGAGAAATAAATTTAATTTTTTTTATTTAGAAATACATTATGTGAAGCTCATTAGTTTGTTAAACTTATATTTAAGACTAATTTGTGCTTTATATGTATAGAGTAATTGACATACGAAAATCTACAGATATTAATGATAATAAGTACTCAACATTTACTATTTAACTAGCTAAATAATTTATTATAGAGTTTTTCATCATTTTGTGATCAAGATTAATTTCTTAATTAAGATATTATATGTCAAGTGCAACATATAGGTTGCTCTATCCAGATTGTCTTTTAGCATACACATTTTTTTAAACTCAATTTTCATTTGTTTCAGCAAGTACATCGTCTATCACTCAAAAACAAAGCAACATATGATAGAATTGGCCTTGATAAGATAATTTTGCCTCTTAAACAATACATTTCAATATCATATTCATACGTATTCCAAAACATCTTAAAGAAACAAACGTTCATCGGCTAAGTAGTATGAGCCGCTGCTAGTGATCAAAGTTCAAGGCATCTCAAAGAATATAGGGCATAATAAGTGTGTTTAGGGGTGAGTTGTAACAACGTATGTTTCTGGTATGTGTGTGTGTGTGTATATACACATACATATTTATATGTGCCTAACATAGAAATTTTGTGATATACATTGTTGATACTTGATACTAAAATATTCGAATAGTAAGTGTAAGTGAAAATAATTACATGTACACAGCTATGGCAGCTTGGGCATTTGGTCTAGTGGTATGATTCTCGCTTAGGGTGCGAGAGGTCCCGAGTTCAATTCTCGGAATGCCCCTTCTTTCAATATGTTTTCCTGGACGTTCAGGTTCATAGCTTAACTTGTCTAGCCATTTTTTTACTGTTATTTTGAAGTTACGTAAGATGTTGCCTATTTGCTAAACTCCTACTAATTTATTGGAAGCTATATGTGAAAGAATTAATTATCTTTGACTTGTATATGGTTATAGGCAATGACAAAAATTAGTGCCCTTGCCAGTTGCTGTAGTTTCTTTAATGCAAAAAGTTGGGTTTGGAAGAGTTTAGACTTGTTTAATTAAATGCTTAATCTTCTTGAATGTGTAAACCAGCTGGTTAGCCATCAATCAATTAACACAAAAATGTATTAAATTCTTTGTTTGATTATAATTTTGTTAAAGTTTAAACTAAATAATGATTTGGGTCGCATTTAAAATTTGTACGTTAAGAGTTTATTAAACTCAAATATACTAATTGCAGACCAATTTCAATTTCAGAAAACACCACCATGTGAATCATAGACTTGAAATTGTTTTTGGAATACATGTGATCAACACTTTGATGTTAATATACTTGTGATCCTTATTTACCGAATAAATAAAAGAAAATAATATGTTATATGATTTTGTTGATGTGCGATTCAATACCTCACGTACACGTGTTTTGTTGATCCACGGGATGTTTTTTGCCATTTTAAATTTTGTTTGGTCAATAGAATTATATTACTACTAATTACTGTAGTATTTATCTAACAAGACGACCGACCATTTTAAATTGAAAAGAAAAATACAAATTTTTTTTTTGAGGGAAAAAGAAAAATACAATTTAATGTTTGATACATTGTCAATGGTTTACACTTTAACTGCCATTTCATTGACACCAAACTCTCACACCATTGTCGAAGTTCTACAATTTAAACTTTTTTGATTTCTTAAGTGAAACAAGTGTAATTTTGGTTATCAAATTTTGATCAAATTGTTTAAGTAGTACTCAATTTTAAACTTTAGTCAATTTAAAATTTACATAGTTTAAGTAATATCGACCCTAATACTGTTAATTTTTCCATCTATTTTGTCATGAGGTGGCTATATATAGGTGATGACACAACATATGATATCCTACGTGTAATAAAATTAAAAAGTAAATAAAGTAAAGAGATTGAAACCACCGCAAAATTGAGCATGTACTTCTCCATGTAAATTATAAATGACTACAAAATTGACCATGTAATTTAATTGAGTCACATATGGATACCATAACTTTCTGATACAATATTTGAAGACCGTATATATAGTGGGTATGGTATGAAATTTGACTTTACAAAGGGAGTTGTTGATGACGTTAGAAAACTTCGTCTTACGTGTGAACATAGAGTGAAGATCAAGCACCGATATCGAGAAGGAAATTGAGTAACTGACAAACTCGAGAGCTTGGGCCTTAATTAATGCGCCCCGGAGGCTGCAAGCTCTTTGTCTGCTCTATACGATTTGTTGAGCTCGTTCGGAACACGTAGGGTAGCTACCTGCTTGAGGCCAAGGAATTGTGGTTATGTTTGTTTATGTGTTTATTTTCTATTTTCTACCTCTAAAAAAACAAAAACAAAAACTAACTAACTAACGCTAATTTACTTGCGCCTTTATAACACATATGACTCTCTTCATTTTCACTACTTCGTACCCGTTTATAATTTCCCTCAAATAGAAAAAATGATAAAGAATTCAAGTGAGTTTATATTTTTGGTCATGCTAAACTTGATAGACAAGAACGGTAACTACATTAAATTTTCACTGATACTCACTTTAATGAAATTGTGCTAACAAAACTTTTCGTCCATTCATATACTTCTAATGAGTTGTAATTATTATCGGGGATTTATCTCGAACCGATTTTTATATAATTTTAGTCTAGCTGGACAATGACATCATTAATGGAAAACAAAATACCAAAATTTGGAAAATATTACTATCAAATTTTTCAACATGTGTGCGTCGGCCAATACCTCATGCATATACACAGACGCCATCATAGGAGCAACGACTTGTATCCATGTCGCACTCGTACGTAATCAGGAACTGCCTCAAACTTTGAAATATAGCGTGTATAGGTGCAATGATTTGCATGCATGGTCAAACACAAATACTTCTAAACTGTTTTGTTGCCTCAACATTTTCGATTTTACCAAACGTAAGGTACAAAACCACTTGGGAAAGAGACCCACAGCCCAACAGAAAGCTAAATATATGCATGATTCCACAGACCACAATGTGTTATGTGTTTTTTTTTTTCCTGAGGATTTGTGACCGAAATCGCATCTTCGTGGACCATGCATATATGTATTTCGTTGCTATCAAATTCACAATCATCACATGCATATAAACTTTTTCTTAAATTGACATCCACTACTATGATTCAGATTTACAACTTTCATCCATATTCACAAGAAATTAATTAAAGCTAATAATTAAAGAGGTATATAATCATCATCCAACTAAGTTTATACTTTTTCCAGCATATGATACACATCAGTTAAACTTGTCGGTTGTCACAATTGTTTGATCATAGTGTAATTAAATCTTCAACTAGCCGCTTCAACTTTTAGTTAAGTTGATACATTTATATGATAACAAAGATTTTTACTAAAATTTATAGTATATGTTCCTTTTTATCTCGGCCTTCTATATTTGAGTTTTATACATTTTCTCGTAATCTTCTATAAACACAACGAGCATTCTATCAATCTCGATGTCCACATTCAACTCTATTTTTCTAGGCTTTCTACATTCTATTACCTCTTAATAGCCTTAATGAGCTTTATATTGGTTTCTCTTTGGTTCACGGTCACTTTTAAAGTTATAACAACTTCCGCACAAGGATTATCTGATAACTCTAAAACCACAATGATTAGATACATATACATCTATCTCGCTTAATTTGGTTCACGGTCCAATTGCAAAACCATAGCACGCTTACATGTGATGTGACTTATTCTATCATTCTAAAGCGAAAATGAGTTATCTATCTCTTTTCGATTTATATGCAAAGTTATAACAAATTTGCACCCGAACAATATTAAAATATGTATAAAATCAATATTGAACATACAATTATAATTTTGAACTTATTTGAGCTCTTCCTTTTTTCTTTTTGAACTCATTTGAGCTCTTCCTTTTAACAATAAGAAATTAAACAAAGTATTTTCATGACTCTAATTTTGGTCCATATTTTGTTTTGGGTTCAAAAGCCTAGTAAATCATTTCTTAGTTTTCATTTTTTATAACTTACCTAAATCTTAACATACAAAATGTGACGATGAAACTATATTGAGATGGATCTTTTGAAATGCGCTCCGCAAATGTTGAAAGATAAGGTGTAGCCTTCAAGTTGGCGAAGCATTATCTCGAAATAATATGGCTTTTATGAATCAAAGTAGGTGCTAAACTCAAAGTCTACATACCATTTCTTTAAAACTTGGGGAAGAAAATGTGCATGATGCAAAAAGAATTGCTTACTATTTAATTATCATTTATTTATTTAAATGATATCAGCAGTTGAATTCAATTTTTTTATGATGTGTTAAAACAAATTCTTCTTATACTATTTTGCTCTATATTTGAATTTACAAGATTTCAATTTTTGTGATGGTAATATCATATTTTGCGTTGACCACGACACAATACGATTGACATAAACATTCCCTGACATATTTTGCACGATATAACTAACATGTCTTACACAATATTATCAAACAAATTTGACAAGACATGACATAACACATTTGACATGTTATTAGAATTAATTTATAATTGTATTTTTAAGTGTATGTGTTGATTTTTGCAGTGCATTTCAAAACACAACTTAATCGTGCGTGAGTTTTTGAAGGCTCAACACGAGCAATAAAAAAAGACATAATTACAAAACATGTGACTAATTTTAAACACACTAATTTGTGTCATATTGTGTCGTGTCTCGTGACTTATTACAACACAAATTGCAAAGATGACCCAAACAATTACTGGACACCCACTGATTTTCTCTCTTTCTCACCTCCATCAAGGACAATTTGGTGTTCCCTATACTTTTTGCCTGTTCATTTGGGAAGCTCATGGGTGCAAAGTCAAATCGTTCATTCTTATTTTATAAAATTGAAAAATTTCTTCATCAAAATGTCAGCCTATAGTAAAATAATTAATCCCATAGGATTGGAGAGTGATCATTAATTTATTTAACACGAATTATTCTATTTTGTACTATTAAATTAGATACGAACCAATGGATTTGACTATTTCCCCTCCATAAGAGTATTGAATTCGAATATCACTTAACGATGATTGAAAACAATATTTTCGTAATTACCAAATTAAAGCCCAGCCTACACCTGTGACCCGGTGTAGCCAAATAGTACCTTCACCTCGGTCAACCAAATTCTGGTTGGCTCTAGTCAGCCCTACCTTTTCTCTTTCTCTTACGCGCACAAAATAAAATATCAAACTCATTACTCACACACACTTCATTTTATTTCCGCTTTTCCATAAATAAACCTCTCTCGTGATTCGAATCAAAAACCAGTACAAGTTTTGGTCCGTTTAAGCTAATTAATCCATAAACATGGCGGTGGCCAGCGGAGGAAGATCGCTGGAGGAGACGCCGACATGGGCCGTAGCCGCCGTCTGTTTCGTCTTGGTTTTGGTCTCCATTATTATCGAGCACATCATACATCTCATCGCCAAGGTAAAAAACTAAAAATCAATGTTACAAATTCAAAATTTGTAAATAAATTATACTTATTTTGTTAATAAATTATATAGTGGTTCACGAAGAAGCACAAGAGAGCACTTTACGAGTCGCTCGAGAAGATTAAATCGGAGCTCATGTTGCTGGGATTCATTTCTCTGCTCCTGACTGTCGGTCAAGGTCCGATCTCCAGAATATGTATATCGGAGAGCGCCGGAGCCACGTGGCACCCGTGCTCGAAGTCGGAAGATGCTGACGTGGCCACGGCGGACGACTCGTCGTCCGGCGATTCCGAGAGCGAACACAGGCGCCGGAGGCTTCTGGCGGCGGTGGCCGGAGGCGGAGTCCGGCGCGCGTTGGCGGAAGCTGGCTCCGACAAATGCGCAGCACAAGGGAAAGTTTCGTTCGTGTCGTCGGAGGGAATTCACCAGCTCCATTTGTTTATATTCGCTTTGGCTGTGTTTCATGTTCTTTACTGCGTCCTCACCATGGCCTTCGGTAGACTCAAGGTACATGCGATTATAATTACATTAACAATTAATTACACATTTTGCTTATTGATTATTGCAATTTTGTGTTACTGATTTTGTTTTTTTGGGTGTAGATGAGAAAATGGAAATCATGGGAAAAGGAAACGCAAACAATTGAGTATCAATTTTCACACGGTTAGTTAGTTATTTTATTTTTATTCTATATATTTCATTTTAATTCCGTGTAAATAATTATATAAATGTGAGTGAATTTCATTTGTTCAGACCCAGAAAGATTCAGGTTTGCCAGAGAGACTTCATTCGGTAGAAGACACATGAGCTTCTGGACTAAAACACCATTTCTAAATTGGATAGTAAGTAACATATTCTCTCTCTTTTTTTTCAATTATAGTTTTGTTAAGCTAGTTCTATAAAATTAGTGTAAATTCTTCAATATCTTTTTCTTCAACATTTGATTTGAATAAATTTTAAAATTTGAAGATGGCTTTTGAAGAAAACATTATTATTCTTTGGTCAAAATGAAAAACCTTGAACATTATAAATAAAATATATAACCTATCCTTAAAACAACTAAATTGCAAACAACATTACTAATTAGGAAAGCGGGTGAGGTGGAGCGATCTAGTGCGCATATATGCGCAATCCGGTGGGACCAACTTTGACAAAAGTGTGGGCCATAGTTTATATATTAGCTGCGCGATCATGATTTGCGATAAATAGTGATAATGAGACGGTGCACGCAAACTATTATGTGGCGCAAAATAAATTTACTACTGCTACTACACAGTGTCAGTTCTGAGTTCTGACTTTGTAACAAAGAATTTAGAATTTTAGAACTATTAGATCTTTATCTTAGAAATGTCAAAACGTTTTTCTCTTCGTGTCTCATTCAATATCTGGATAAGATTTTTGTTTTACTTCATTTTACTTTAAATGGAATTGTTAAGAATTTGTTTTGAGGTGAATCCAATTTTTTGAGGTTACTAGGACCACATTCTTTACAAATTTCCCACATTCACACCTCAAATTTTACTTATATTATTTTTTGCAGGTTTGTTTTTTCAGACAATTTGTCAGATCGGTTCCTAAAGTTGATTACTTGACCTTGCGACATGGATTTATTATGGTGCAAAATCTTAAATCCTATTTTGATTTTCAAGAACTTCTTTGATTCACATTGCTAATTTAGTCTCATTGATTATCAGGCACACTTGACTCCTCAGAGTCAAACAAATTTCAATTTTCAGAAATATATCAACAGATCATTAGAAGAGGATTTCAAGGTGGTTGTGGGAATCAGGTTAGTGCTCTCCTAATTAAGACCCATTCACTACTATATATCTTAATTATTTTTTTCTGTATATTCCTATTTTTGCAATTTCGTATGAAATAAAAAATGATATATTTTGCTATTGCAGTCCTCCAATCTGGTTTTTTGCTGTGCTGTTTCTACTATTTAACACTCATGGTGAGTATTTTCATTAATTTTAATTTTTTTTTAATTTTATTTTTGGGTTTGTCTTTAATTTAAGTTAATTTTCAATGGACAGGCTGGTATTCTTATCTCTGGCTGCCATTTATTCCATTGATAGTAAGCTCTAAGCTCAGTTTTCTTTACGAAAGTTCCACTACATTTATGGTAGAGTTTATTAACGTGGACCCATGAAATTGACTAATAATACTAACGGTCGAGATCAAATGTGGTAACCGCAGATCATTCTACTGGTGGGGACGAAGCTACAGGTGATCATAACGAAAATGGGTCTTAGAATTCAAGAGAGCGGAGAGGTAGTGAAAGGAGTACCAGTTGTTGAGCTCGGTGACCATCTCTTCTGGTTCAACCGGCCACGCCTATTACTCTATCTCATCAATTTTGTTCTCTTTCAGGTAATGATTAATTTGCATCATTTGATTATTTTTCTTGAATCTTGAACCTACATTTCTAATTCTTGATCTTGATTTTTTATCTGCAGAATGCATTTCAGCTTGCCTTCTTTGCTTGGACCTGGGTAATTATAATTTAAATCTGAAACTACTGTTCTGTGATGTAATTAACAAAATGTGGTGGCTAATTTGATTTGAACTTGGATTTTTCAGTATGAATTTGGGCTGAAGTCTTGTTTCCATAAGCACTTGGAGGACATAATCATCAGAATCTCTATGGGGTCAGTACTCACAACCTGGTTTATTATATCTATTTGAATCCGAACATGTAGGCACTCAAGGCCTATATGCATTTTGGGGTTCGGGTTCCATGAAATGGGCACCACCACTTTCTGGGATTGATTTGAACCCGAAACATTTGAATCCGAACTCAACGCCCGAAACCCAATCCACACTTTTCATATTCAGATTGCATGAAATGGATAAGGTCAAGCTTTGTGTTGAAGCGGGTGAAATAAGTCTCACATCGGATAAATAAAAGAAAAAATGACTAAATATATTGGTGCAGGTAAAATTCTACTAACAATGTTGATTTAGTAGTAGAAGCTCAAACCATTATCTGTAGCCCAATTTTGAAATTTAACACTTTGGGGGTCGTATTTGAACTTGAGCTCATAAGCACCCAAAACCCAATTCGTATTTTTCAAATTTGGGTTGCATGAAAAGGTCCCGTTCACTTTTGTGTCAGTTTGAACTCGAACCCATAAACACCAAAAGGCCGAAACACCATCCGCATTTTTCATGTCCGGGTTGTATACAATCAGATCGGGTATGCCTGCACATTTTGAACGTAAAACTTGGATCATGACCCAAAATACGTAATCTAACCCCTTTCTCTTTAGAGTAAGTTTGAATTAAGTCTTTTGAACTTGAACCCAAAAATTCACAATCTGTAATTCAAATTGCTAGCTTTGTTTATTTTTCTTTTTGAAAACTCTAATGTCGAGATATTTAATATTTTGGCTAATCCCACAATTATATTTAAAGGTGGTGATTGATTTGATTGAATCAGGGTCGTTATACAGATTCTGTGCAGCTACGTCACTCTCCCACTATACGCCCTTGTAACACAGGTTAGTATCAAGTATCAACCACTCTCGAGTCATGGTTATTGCATTAACGGTCCAATTTTGATTTTAATGGTTTAAATGATCACATGCAGATGGGGTCGAACATGAAGCTGACTATATTCAACGACAAAGTGGCGAAGGCTCTGCGAAATTGGCACCAGACCGCGAAGAAGCACGTGAAACAAAACAAAGGGTCAAGAAGTGTGACCCCACTCTCAAGTAGACCGGCCACTCCGTCCCATCACATGTCTCCGGTTCCTCTGATGCGCCACCACCACCGGAGCGATATGGACAGCCTCCACTCCTCGCCGCCGAGGTCCATCGACAACTGGGAGACGGAATCTCCTTCTCCGTCGCACCACCACCATCACCGAGGCGGCGATGACGGTGGCAATGAAAATGGGTCTCGGTATCACGAGCGTGTGATGAGACATGGTCATGTTGAGTGGGCTCGAGATGTGGATGAGCCTGGCTTGGCGGAGGAGACAACACGCCATTCGGTGGCTCCATTAGCTGCGGTGGCACAACGAGAACGTAACCAACATGAAATTTTAATTGGGCCCAAGGACTTTTCGTTTGATAGAAGATCATGAAGTGCATGATGTAAGAGAATTGGCTATTGGCAATGCACATAGATATATATACACGGCTTGTAAATGTTTGTTCTTTTATTTATTTCTTTATCGAAGTATACTCCTAAATTATTAATTCAAATTTTCGAAAATGTAAAGACTTAGTACAAATTTTTATCCATTTCTTTGTCTTTAGATATCTTTATCATATGCCATGAAATATAATTAAGCAGCGTCCTGACCGGTTATGTTAGGGTACATGTTAGAATAAAAAATTCATAATTTTATCTTTGAATTGAGTTTCTTGACAGAATTCTGCAACAACTTTGGTCTAACTTTTCAACGACAATGTGTTCAGCGATGACCCCATTCACTTGTTATGTTTTAAAATTTTCTTATGTCTCTTATGTTTCTTCACTTCTTATAGACGATCTTATAAATTTCAAATTATTTTCCGTTTACACTCTTAGTACATCAATTAGAAATAGGGTTTTAGTGGCCCAATTATAGAAGCCCAAGTTTAATGTAAATGGGCCTCAGCTTTAGAAGTCCAAATCTATGGTCATAAAAGAGCAATTAAGGGAACCAAGATTTTGGAGGGCACACAGGAATGAGAAATGGCAGAATCTTTGAGGCTTGTATTGGGCTCCTTATGTCAGAAGTAAAGTGCAGTGCATTAGAGGTTGAAGCTGGTGGACACAAATGTCACAGAAACGAACCAACAAGTGACAGCACACAAGAACCATATTGCATTCGTGTTGCAGTCTGATAAAATACTGAGTAATCGAAACCTTAACACCCCTTTAATTTCCAAACAGCCATGCACTGCCCCCAGTTTCTCACTCAAAACCATGCCTTTTTATACAGCGATCCATTGTTGTGGCATTTCGCATAATTTTAAAGCTTGTTCAGAAACAAAGATGGAGATGGAGATTGTGCAGGAACTTCTGTGGAATTTGGGACGCCATTGCTACGCAGTGGTGTGCTTGGGAGTGTTTCTGGTCACAGTGACTGTAGCTCACTTCGTTTATGGTTCGGAACTGCAAGACCCTAGTCGCCGGACTGTGCTCCGTCTTCGAGCCTTGCATGGCCCACCTCTTCGTTATAGATCCAAGATGAATTTGAGTTAATTAATGATTTTGCATATGAGGTGTCACTATTGTATTCATAAATAATATAATAATAATAATGTAGTACTTTCTTTAATTGTTTCTGTGATTTGCCTTATCCATTAACTTTATGACATGTAGAGTTGTAACCGTTCTGAATCCAGAACCGTCTGGTAACTAGACTAATTATTAATTAAATACGGACTATATGGTAAAAAATCAGCTCAACTTTCTCTTCTCGTGACGGAGACTTCAATTAGTTCTAATCCGAGTTTCTGATGTAATTTAATTGCCCAATGGCTTCATTTTAATTACGAATTTACCCTCACCTGCAATTCCAATTTGACATCATTTGTTTCAAATTCTCAGACCACAGTGAGTGATCGATCCCTCAGAGAAAACACAAAACGCTACAGAGACGATTCTTCTTCACCTCTTCCCAATGGTGAGAGGCTCTTCTCAGTCCCAATCAGCTTCGGCTTCCACCTCCCGACCCGGCGTCATGGCTCCTCGCGGCTCTGCCGCCGCCACGGCCGGCATGCGCCGTCGCCGCACGGGCGGAAACACCTCCAGCTCTGGCGGCATGGGAGGAGGAGGCGTCGGCACCGGAGCTGGCAGTAACATGCTCAGGTTCTACACCGACGACGCT
>JAYMTF010005302.1:0-11778 GCA_036897485.1 Pelargonium nanum | reverse complement strand
CTATTTGGGACGGGGTTTAATTGGAGTTTGGTTTATTTCGATTTTCAAGTTGGTTAGTTTCCATTTTGGTTCATTTGATTCGCATTGTACTTTCGAGCTTTAGTGCTTAATGAAATAAAATATTGTTTCCTGTAAAAAAAAAAAAAGAGTTGAAAAAACAACAAAAAACTGTCAAAACTCTTCCTACCAAATTTTAACGCAACTGCAATCATAGAAACTCAAACTCTAGATCTCAAATTAAACTATGACAACTCCTGCGTCCACTCGTTTGGTGGTGCTTCTATGTATTTATTTGTTGTTGTAAAGAAGTCAATGTGGCATTGACTTCTTTACGTGTGTGTGCGCGTTTTTTTTTTTTTTTTTCAAACTTAGTTCTTGTGTTTTTATTTCCACAGTATCTAACATGAGCCCCCTAGAGGTGGTGCAATGGTCATTTAAAGTTATTATCAGAGTGGATTAAAACAATATTTTTGAACTCTTTAAGTATAAATTAAATGGTCTTTAATTAAAATGCACTTTTAAGTTTCTTTTGTTGCTTCTGACAGTATATACAGGTAGAATTTATTGTTTAGAGTTGCAGTGCAGCTAGCTCACTCAAGTAATTGTTGATAGCAGACCTAACTTGGTAGCTTACACAGTGCCATGCATGCATAATTAGCCTATTCTGGATAAAGCTTAAGTAGCACCAGCATGATAAAGATAATTCCAACTATTCATTTCTCGGACATTCATAATGGTTTAACCTCTAAAATGTTAATAGACCCAATTCGCTACAGACCTCCAGGTATAAACCATATAACCTATGTTATACTCCATCGTCCCAAAATGAGTATCCTCACTTGTATTAGTTCCAAAATGATTGAACTTTTACACTCACTTTAAAAAAGAGCAACATTTTTAAAATACTAAAACTCTGGGTCAATAGATCCCTCATGTTGGATTCTGTTGTTAGCTTATCTGACTATTTGTTTTTGTTTCTGAATTGAACAACACTGCATTACACAACAGAAGACTCGGTAAATTAAAATAAAACAGTTACTTTACAATGACTTATGGCCTAGCTAGCTACTTTGGATTTCCTCTCATAACATTAGACATTAGTAGTAGACTCAACACTGCAGAGGCCCAGGAAGGAAGGGAGGCCAAGGGGTGTGTTTCTTCTCATCATAAACTAAATCTATAATCACTGATCTAATTATAAGTTCTAAGTTAACCCTTACATGAACCCCCATCATACACATTATACACATTGGAGAGTTTATGGAGATGGATCATCATCGTCAATGCACCACCACACTGCAACCACTTTAACAATAAAACATTACCCTTTTCACATTCTCTTTCAAAGCCGGCAACGGCCTAACACCAGTTTCTCCAGCTGCTCGTGTACTCTTGGACGTATGTCCCCCTCCATTTGACCCGTTCTCCTGCAGCTCTGGCTCCAAGTAGAATCTTGCTCGGAAGGCCGCTAAATGTGCATAATATGCTGGAGGAACTGCAAAGGACTCGCACAATTAGCTTCTTCACATATTTTGTTTAACCTTTATTCTCAGTGGTGAACATATGGAGAAACTATGTAATGACTGATATAGTGATATTTCTTACCAACAGAGACAGAACGCGTGCATCTCGCATATGTGTAACAAAGATTGTTTGTCAATGATTGGATTCCATCGGCTGTAAAATTGTTTTCATCCCATAAAACATGGTAGTGTGCTGGCCGGCTTGTTCCCTGTTACATTCGTGAAGATAAAAGTTCATCACTAGCACCACCAGAGCACATCTAGAGAGAAACTATTCGAGAATAGCATTTCTCTTTGACACAAGTAGTTGTCAATACAGGAATATGATGCACGTAAGATGAAAATCAATTACTCAATTTTCAACCCATTAGCAAAACTTTTATGAATTGAAGTACTAATCTGTGAGGAGGGTGCTCCGGGCTCCGAATCAGAAAATTAACCAACTCACTCTCCAAAAGATGATGATAATAACTACTTGATGGCTATATACGAAGGGAAGGATGGGATCAGACGATGTGGCCCCGTTCACTATGACAGAGTACTAGACTCCACTCTACCTCACAGTTCACACACGCACATGTAACAGTTCAGCTATCTTTTTTTAGGGGTCGTCACGTATGAAATTGGAAACATAACAGCACAACAATTCTTCATTTAAGTAGTCAACTGCAATTGTAGATGCATATATATTTAAGCAACCAATAACATAGTCTTCATAGCTCCTATGTCTAGGCTAAAATAGTAAATATGTTGGATAGAGTAGCATAATGACAACCCAAAGCAGTAGGTGACCCATAAATCAGCTCTGGACAGAGTCCAATATGTTGGCGAAAAATGAAAAGAAAAAGAAACCTAGCATACCTGAATACCAGCATGACTGCAGAGATAAAAATCAAATTCGGTCGGATGACATATCTTAGAATCAACCACAGTGCCTGGAGAAACAAATACACAATTATTTCTTAGACATAAGATCAAAACATTTGGAGTCCGACAAAGACAAAACAAAACTTCCAAGAGATTGACGCTTTACCAGGCAAGATGTTGCCACTCTTGTCCATGCTGCTCCTGTCCCTGTGGTTATTAGCAAATAACCGAGTGTGATGTCGTTTTTGTACCACAATGAATGTGACTGGTGGCTGATAGTTTGGTTCTAGTGATGCACAAGCCTGTAAGAGATTCATAGATTAGAGCCACCCAAGTTTCTTTTTATTTGCCTGCCCCCCCAAAAAAAAAAACAGCTAATACAAAACAAAATATATCAGTTATCACCTTCCGTATTGCGTCTAACTCATAGAGTAAAACTTGATAAAATTGTCCTTCACTCACGCCATCCCTGCTCCAATTATTTAGTCATAAAAACAAAACAATAAGAATCTCCAATAAATGCAAGTCATATAATTTAAAAGAGCTTTTGCACTCTGGACTAAGCATGTCTACTCATTCTCATAATTAAAAAGGAAACAAAAATAGTTACTCTAGGTGTGAATATTTATTCTACTTATACAACAAATCAGATCCAATGCTTTTACCAGTGCATTCAACGCCATCTAGAGTCCCTGTGGTTCAAAATTATAATTTAAAAGAGATGTTCCTAATCAAGTTAAACATGCTCCAGCTCGATGCAGTCAGGGTTCAAACGTGTCAAATCGTCTTATATTGAGTGCTATAAAAAAGAGCAACAAAGGATCGCGAAAGTCAATGTTCACTGTAGTATTTTAACATTAGTGATGGCAGTGATATATAGGTCCAAATTGGATTGAATTGGTTGTGGTTGTGGTGCCATTAGCAGTAGCCAGTGGTAATTGCCCTATCTTTTTTGTTGGGTTGAACAACAATTTCATAACTACCAAATGTGCCTAGGTAAATCAAATCCTTAAACTATCCGTGTGAGATAACTGCGATTCACATACAAATCAATTGCATTGGCATGCAGATATAGTTTAGGATAGTTGTCCAACAAGCTGCTTACTAGTGAGGTAAAGAGATAACATCATAAAAAACAGTCCAGCAAGTAAATAAATTGACCTGTAAAATATAATCCTAAGCGGCTTCTGCCCTGTTGCCTTCCTAAAGGACACCAGAAGATCCCTGCACAAAAGAATACGTTAGACATATAGTTAATAACACCTTGAGAGAGAGAGAGAGACGAAACTAGCACTTATACCTGATCATGCCACCAGTAACAGTGCCACGAACAGGATCCTGCCATGTTTTGTACAAATCTTGTATGAGTTCCTGTCTATGAGCTTGAGCACAGACTAATCCAGCGTATTTGGTCACCTCAGGCCAGTCTTGAGAAGCCACCACCTGCAGTTGGCCACAAACCGCAATTAGTAAATTTAGTCTGATCAATCATTGCAGGAACAAATCAGGTTTAGAAATGCAGAAATTAATTGAGAATCTGTACAGCAGCTATTGAGGGGCTGGAGTCTTCTCCATTCTCTGGGTGGGTCACATCCGCTCCAAATATAATAGTTGGTATGTCACTAACTAAAGGTATTCTGCAGCTAATAGCATCCAGGAGAACAGTGTTTCTGCCGCCCATCTGTTCCAATGATAGGGAAAAAATGAATTCAACAATTATCTGGTGCTATTAAAGATATGTACAAAACATTAGTTTGAGGAATAATGAGGAAACAACTATAAAATGCAATTGCGGAGACTTTTAATGGTAATGACTTCATGCAACTCTGCCATGATGATGAACATGAATGATTCTAAGGGCTAATCAAACCTTAACATTGATCTTCAAAGACACATTAGCCAAATACTGCTTGCTGATCTTGAAGACATGCTTTGTGAGACAGCATTGTGATATTAGACCAAGATCAGTTTCGCAGATTCGTTTGAGATCACCTATAACAAAAGGGAACACATATAATTAGAATAGAAAAACTGTTAGAACATTGAATTTCTGTAAATATAGCCTAATTTTAGGTAACACAATACAACCACGTATCATACCATATAGGGAACCATTGTTGTCAGGTAAAATAGCTAATAGAAGTTCTAGTTCTTTCCCTTTAGTTTTGTTCATGGATGCATGATATACATGCTTCAATGCTTTTTCCACTTGCTCAGGTCTGGCATTGTAGATTGGTATGACAGGATCTGGATTAAATTCCTATGTCACAGCAAAAAAAGAAAAACTCAACGTATGAGAAAAACCAACACTAAATGTATATGAAGACAAGAGAAATGATACAGATACAAACAAAAAAACTACCATGCCAGATACTTGACACATTTGAGCAAGTTCATTACAAAATCCACGAGCAACGTTCTCTTGTACACTTCGTGAGAAGTTAATGCAGGCCCAACGGCTTACAGTCATCCCATTTATCATTTTCTGCATTGTACAATACCCGGATTTAAGTACTGGATCAAAGTAGTCATGAGATAAAACTCAGAACACCAAAAATCAATAGTATGAAAGCAAAAAAATATGTTCGGGTTATATATGATGATGATAAATAAATAAAACTATCCTAGGCAATCATATTGACATGATAAACTCACACGAATAGAAATGTTAGATAGGAATCCATGTATTAATCCATAAATAGATAGCAATGGACAACTACCTTGTTCATCATGTTCCACTGACCAACTTGAGGCAAACAGTCCTTTTCTTTTCCAGTATCATGATACTTCAGCTGCAAGCGAGTGGGGTGAGGTTTTGAACGATCAATATAACAACTGAAATCAGCTTTGAACAATGAGATGTCTTACCCAAGGCGCAGGAAGAATACGAGCCTCAACAGAAGCAAGCTTTTCACTGATTTTAATCCCAAACTCTTTTGCATAAGGGTCTTGATCATATGCATTATGTTGAACTGTCTGCTCATATTTGCAAGGAGCATAAGTTATTCCGATTAGCTAAATTGAGCTCAAATGAAGCACACAGCTCATACGTCACCGTAACTGCCAAGAATAAAATGGTGCATAACCAAAGGTTACCTGCAAGATATCATTCTCCCGATCTCTCGGTCTTTGGCATGTAACTCTTAAGAGAGCTGTAATTTGCCTTTCATTTAGCCTCTTAGTATATCTTTGCCCCCCTACAATTTTGCATGCCTAAAAAACCAATCAGATTCCAAGTAAGACATAATGGAAATGATACTCTAAATCAAATTAGTTACGAGGAAGGGAAAATTATCACGTGACAATCCTTACCTCCATAGGTAAATAATTTGCCTTTTTCTGGTTCCCAACTTGAAGACAAGGAAGATGGGTATGCTGGATGGTGAAGCCATACATCTCTTGGAAGTATTCAACGACTGATTTCATAGTTGAGTTGTCGTCAACAGGAAACCTGAAAAAATAAAAATACCACTAACAATTAGTACACTTTAATGCTAAATTAAAGACCCTTCAAGAATAAAAGGGAGGTTAATCCAAGCTAGAGAGGGAAAAAAAAAATATACACTAGTTCCCTCGTAGGTTGAGATGTCAATCCTGAAACACGATACTTTCTTCGTACATTTCCTCTGTGAGTTACTTCAACTTTCACTCCCCTAAGGGCCTTTTTAATCTGTTAAACATCAAGAGAACATACTGATATAAGTATCAAGGGGATGAAACAAGCCCACACTACAAGTATAAATAGCGGTACCTTTACACGATCAGAATCAGATAGTGGTCGTGATAAGACATCTTTGCCTAGAAGCTGAGCAACAAACTCTATTACAGGGAGAGCTTCAATAAACGCAGCAGAAGCCATATCTAGAAAATTGAGAAACAGAGAAAGTGAAAAGGAAATATCATAATAGGAGAGCGTAAGACATCACAATACGACAACGGTGAGTTAATTACCGATATTTAGGGACAGGCCCATTTGTGTAGGCCTTATACTTTGGTAAAATCCACACCATGACTCCAAGCCATCTCCAAGTCGTTGTGGTCTTCTGATATCAGGTGAAAAGAAAGACCTCCCAATGGGGCAGTACCTTCATGAAAAACAGGCCTTGTCAGATAAATGACAAACTCAATTAAGGTTGTGCTTCATAATTTATCCAAGCATGTTCAAATAAGCAGCACCCTTACGAGAAATATACCTCTTCGTCGAGAGCTCTCTCAACACTATATCAAGAATTTGAAGAGCTTCCTGTGGAGCATCAGCTCGCCTACCAGCCAGAAACTGGCTCAAATGGTGCATGTTAGCCCGGGCAACAAACTTAATGACCACTTTGTACTCCCTCACTCTTCTGAAAATTACACAAGTAACATTACCATAGCTGTGAATGCAAATACTCAAATGAAACCAAACTAAAACCCATCACAACCCAAAATCAAACTAAAAGAAGGTAGTTTTTAATTGTTCTTGGCAGTATATTTCCTTTCTAACCAGTCCCATCATTTTCATACATCCTTAGACTGAAAAAAAAAAAACTTCTTCAACTAGGTTCAAGATAAGATTTTTTTTCTAAAAAAGCATCAATAAGATAGAGAAAATTAAAACTAAATGCTAATAGGAAAAACAGAGGCATTAAATCCTTACTTGGGACCATTGATTACATCCTCTTCATCAACTATCTTAATGTTGAACTCCTTCCAAGCAAATGGAAGCTCACCAGCTGTGTATAGACTTTTTCTGCCATCATAAGCAGGCAACCTCATGCCCAAGTCAGATTCTTTATACAGCCTCACAAGTTCTGCCATGATTGCTCTGTTGACAGTTCTTGATGCCACTTCTGGAATTATGGTAACCTGCATAAACCATTAAGAACACACAGGTGGCTAATAAGCAATAAGAACAAATCAGGGACCCCAAATTAAAACCCATTAATGCAATTGAGAAAGAAAGCCAAAAATAGGACAAAAGTGAAAGCAGAAACCTAATCAATTTCATCTGCAATGGAACAGCAAATACAAAGAGATAATACACAAAAAGTAAAACACAGTTATTAATGTTCATAATAAAGAAACCAATCAAAGAAACTAAGCTTACATCATACTGGTTCAAGTCCTTGTCTGGTAACTGTGCAAAGAAATGGTTAGCCTTCACAATACACTTTGTCCCAACTTGCCCAAACCCAGGCCTTGGAGCAAAGCTCAGAGCCTTGCTGGAGGTGGGAAAACCCAAACTCATCCCCATTTCACTCATGTTGTTAACATTTTCAACAGCCTCATTTGGAGAAGCACCCACAACAGTCCTGGCCGGCTTGAGAGCCACGGTACAGTGCCGGGAACTGGGCGGCATACAGACGTCGCCTTGATCGGATTTTCTGCCTCCTCTTCCTCTCCTCCTCCCCCTGTTCTTGGTTGGAGGTGAGGTCTGGTTCTGGTGGTGGGGCTTGGGGTTCTGGTTCAGGTTTGGGTTCTGGGGCGGCGGTCCCTTGCCGTTTTGAGCTGTTTTGGGCTGTTTCTGAGGTGGGTTCATGGAGTTCTGCAAGTGTGTCTTGATCACAAGGTGCTGCTCTGAGCTCTCCTTCATTTGCCGTATAGGCATGGTGGTGGATGGAGATGGATCACTTGTTACTTACTATAGACAAAACCCAAAAAAAAAAAAAAAATGATCTTCACACAAAAGGACACAATAGTTACTCTTCTTCTCTAGTCTTTGCTCGTCTCTGGCTGAAATTGAAGAACAGATGCAGAGAAATGCATGTCAGCAAAACGGAAAATATTGCAGAAACTGTGATTAATGATGACGATGCATTGTGGTTTCATTTCATGTCCACAAGTAAAGGCAAGAGTGAAAAGGTCCAGTCTTTGTTGATAAACACAAGCATTACCATTCCTTCGCTACAACTAGAACCCAACTATTCACCTCTGTTTCAGCAAATCTATAGTAAAAACAACCAAAACCCAAATACAATATTTACCATCAGTCACACTTATATATCAGTGTATAAATATACATATATATATTCCAAAATCTTCCTTTGATCGACATTTCAGAGACAAACTCCAAACAATGAGCCCAAACCATATATGCAAAGACAAAACCTACAATCACCCAAGAACCCAACCCAAGGTTTCTTCACGAAGACATGGTGGTTCTTTGAAGAAAACGATCAAATAAACAAATGGAGGAGCAAGAAATGGAAATACCCAGAAGACAAAACCATCCCCCAAACATTGTCCACCTACCAAAACTGAAAATTTTCGTTGGAATAATCATTAGAGAAGATGGGTAATAGGCCCAAGCAGATAGAGAGAGAGAGAGAGGAGACATAAAAATAAATAAATTGAGGAGACAGATTTGAAACCCGTATAACTGGTAATAGTAAAGGGAATAAAAACAGGCAGAAGAAAACAAAAATGAAGAACATATTACAAAGAGAAGGAATAAACATTGAAAAGGGCAGTGAAATCACAATCCTGAAGGATACTCTGGTTTTTAATGCCTATATATATCTGCAGAAAATGACCCATTTCCCAGTGCCCACCAACACACCAGAATCAATTGAAAAAACTAAAACTTTCACTCACCCCAGAAACCAAACCAATCAATCCAACCAAGCAGCACCAGCAGAAGAAGAAGAAAACTTGAAGTTCTTGAAGCTTAGGATATGGGACTTGAAAATGGAGATTTGAAAGAGAGGGTTTATGATGATGATGATGATGAATCTTATACACGCATGCAATTTGCTTTTGGTGTTTTCTTTATCACGTGTAAAAGGCTTGTGAGGCCCTGCTCTTGCCTCCTTGCTTTTAAAAAAAATGGCATTGCTCTCTCTCCTCCGTTTTGGCTCTGGACTGATCGCGCAGCCTCGGGGACATAACATCACTATACATATAAATATAGAAAAGCAACTCAAGAAAAAAAACACAGTCCCCTTTAAAGTATATGCACACATAGCTAGAGATGGAGAGAGAGAGAGAGAGAGATTGTAATGTAATGTGTGGGTGAGAATGCAAGAACAGTCCAAAACAACTACTGAGGATTATAAAAGCAATCATACACAGAAGAAGAATAATTCGAACTTGCAGTCCTCTCTATCCTGCAGACTACTCCATATGTGCTCAGTAGTCACTGTGTTAGTATATTGTAATGCTTTTTTATAATACTATTTTCTTTTAGAAAAAAGTCATAAGAGGTTCTTGTACTATATTATTTGTTCGTGTACTTGTACTTTATTTTGTTCTGGGAGACTAAAGTATCATTCATAAGTGAATTAACGGAATGAACCTCGCGAAAACAAAATAAGTGATACTTTTGACCTCGCAGAAACAAAGTAAAGTATAAAAACCCGATAGAACAAATGAAATAGTACAGAGACCTCTGAAAACTTTTTCCTTTTTTTTCTTTTCTGGGTTGTTGGTGGTACAACAACTAGACACAGAGCCTATAGAAGAGAGGAGGAACTTGGGTGAGGGTAAAAAAAGAAAGATGCAATGCTATGCAACGGTCAATTTTATTGGGGGTTGAGGACTGAGGGGTCCACCATTTGTAGGTTTAATGATCTAATAATCTCATTTTGCTGCATCTTAGGCCAAGGTATTAGATGGGGGACCCAGGAGGAGAGCACATATACACATATATATACACATTTGTCTATGCTTTTTGTAAGTGTGATTTGATGTCAATAACCAAATATTTGTTTTCTTCTTGTGTTGTGTAGATGTTGGGTCCAACTCCAAAGGCAAAGGATCAGCAATTAGGAAGTTGACAGGACTCTAGTCCATGACCATGGTGGATTAGTAAATCATGTTTTCTTTTGTGTGACAAAGCAGACAATAGAGGAGTTTGGGAGAGGATTGTGTATATCATTGTATTATGAGAACAATGACTATGAGAAAATGGGTCCCCAAACCCATATATAAAAATGCATCATCACAATGAGAAATCATAGATGGGTTTGATGATCATGACTCAATGTGGTTTTGGACGGTTGTGATTGGTGGGCTTCCTTCCGAATTATTACTTGTTGACTACACCAAATTCACTTTCACATCCCCATTATGTTCTTATTGGCAGAATGGTTAAAGGTTCGGATAACATTCGTGAGGTCTCACATACGAGTCGCCTAGTGTGTGAGTTATCTAAAAGTTTAAACGAAACGACGTGGTAGTGAAGAACGTGATTCTTTGTTGAAAATGGGCACCAAATGTTCGACACGTGTGAAGCAAAAATCCAATGCATGAGCTCAACTAGGTTAAAGAGAGGGAGAGGACCACAACAATGGCGTTGGATTGTATTGACATTAAAGAGAAGCGAGGAGGATTTAAAGATTAGAATGATGAGAGTAGAGATCTTATGATGTGAGAGCAAAAGACCAAAAATGGGTCCATGCCCTTGGTTTTAAAAACCAGCGTAGTAGGGGCATGCAAGCTGCAATCTATAGCACCATAAATGCACCAAATCATTACTCCCACAAAGACAAGAGAAGGGTTTTGAGTGGCTTTTGTGTGTTGGGGGCATGGGCTGGTTTTGTTTTGGCATTGGCCTAGCTAGAGACAAGGACTAGTTAAATATACATAGGTGGGTTCATGGGCAGGTTTTGTTTGTTACCAAATATAATATAAATTGAAATGCAAGTTACGTTTGTGGACAAAGGAGGAGGATGTTTTGGTTGGGGTGGAGGTGGTGGTGGTTGCGAAGGTGGTGGTGGTGGTGGAGGAGGAGGAGTTTCCCAAGTAAGTGGAGGAGTAGAGTGCGTGTGGTGGGGCCCATCTTCAACATGTATGTATAGTATATAGTATTGATACTATGATTCAACCCATGAATCTCAAAATTGGATGCTTGGTTGGAGACATTATGTTTCTTAGAAAACCTAAAAGAACAAATTGTATATGGGGTTTAATGCATGTCTCAAGTATAGCTCGTTTTGAGTGCATGTGGTGGTGTGCTTCAAAACACAACCAATTATGGGAGAAGTTGTTTCTTATCATCATGCCATGTGACCTCAATCATCCTTTCTTTTTTCTCTTCCCATCAACTAACAAATTATTAAGGGACTAGCATGAGTTTAGAAATACTATTTTTTTTTGGCAAAATGATTTTTCTAAAGCTAATTAGTTATTAAGGTCAAAAACAATATTTTAAAATAAAAAAATTATTAAAGAAAACTTTTGCACCTACAGAAGTCACTGTCACATCCACTCTTAATGTGACACATCATAAAGACAGCAGATTCAAAAACAAATAATCTTTTGCTTTGAGCTTATTTTTGAACAGCTTTTGTAATTATTATTTTTTTGATACAGACAGGTGCCTAAATCTTATCTTGCAACGGCCTAAAGACGTATATATACAAGGAATCAATAGTGTTCAGGAAAGAGACAAAGCCTCTTAACCCTAGCC
>JAYMTF010005301.1:0-11778 GCA_036897485.1 Pelargonium nanum | reverse complement strand
CTAGTGGTAGAATAGTACCCTGCCACGGTACAGACCCGGGTTCGATTCCCGGCTGGTGCACCGCATCCAAGCTATGATGAAATGGCGCTCCCGTGACAGTTGGGTCTGTCACTACTTTCAACTAGTAGTTGAAAATGGCGCATCTGAGCTATCTTTTTTTTCCCATAATCCCTATTTTTTTATTTATTTTATAACATAGGGTTTGGTAGCGGTAATGTAGTTTTGCCCTAACTCACTCTCAGTCTCATTTGTGTTCTATAAATACAATTTCTTTCTTCTTCTTCTTCCTTGCTGTGTGATTAGATTTAGGGCTGGCGGCTGCTACACGACCAAAGGTACTTTCACATATGCTGCTGTTTATGAATTCAAATTTTATATTTTTATTGCCATTACTATTTTGTATTTATTTACCGTTGAGATGAATCTGTCCGTGAAAAGCTCTCGTCATTTCAATGCTACACTTCCGTCTTTTAGATATGATTATTTTTCTCAATTTATTAGATGCCGAACTGATTCAGGAATTATAATGGGTTTGTTCTACGGGAAAATGGGTTTAAAAAGATGAGATTTTCTAGTTACTAATTGAGATGTTTCATGAGATTGAAATTGTGACATTTCGTATGGCTTAGGATAATTAGCGGCTCATACAGGAACATCCAAGTGTTTCTGTGCTACACACAAATCCAACATTTTTTTGGTAAATCAGCGTTTCTTAGATGCAAGATACACTTTTTAGCTTAGGCTTAAATTTTTATTTTTCTCTGTATTGTTTTTCCCTCTCATTGTTCATTTTGCATTATTAAATATACCTAAGTAGGTAACATTGAGTTTAAAGATGTGAAGCTCCATAATGATTTCATTATGTGCTTGTACTTAAGCTCCATGATCACTGGGTATTATTGGTTGTCTATTTTCAAGGTGCAATAGGACTGTTAAGATCTGCTTTGCAGCTTAAACTTAGAATTTGTATTTGCTGCATGAAATGACCTTACAGAGTTGAGTTTGTGATGATTTGATAATGCACTAGTACTGAGGCTTCCGTGATCATTTGGTATTATTGGTAGCCTATATTCAAGGTGCAATAGAAATGTTGGGATCCGCTTTGCAGCTTAAACTTAGAATATGTATTTGCTGCCTGTAGTGACCTTACATAGTTGTCTTTCTTTTCTCCATATTGTTTTCCCCTCTCTGATTGGTTAAACTACATTTTGTGTGATCAAATGCACTTAAGTAGGCAGGATTGAGTGTAAAGAAGTGAGGCTCCAAGATGATTTCATAATGCACTAGTACTGAGGCTCCATGACCACTGGGTATTATTGGTTGCCTATTTTCAAGGTGCAAAAGTAATTTTGGGATCCGCTTTGCAACTTAAACTTAAAACTTGTTTTTGTTGCCTGTAATGCCCGCACATTGTTGACTAACTTTTGACTATAGCGTCTTCTCTTTTTCTTTCTTCTAGTTGAGGAAACTAGTTCATTTTGCATAATGCACTAGTACTGAGGCTCCATGACCATTGGGTATTATTGGTTGCCTATTTTCAAGGTGCAAAAGTAATTTTGGGATCCGCTTTGCAGCTTAAACTTAAAACTTGTTTTTGTTGCCTGTAATGCCCTCACATTGTTGAATGACTGACTGACTAGTGTTTTCTTTTTTCCTTCTTCTAATTGAGGAAACCAGTTCATTGTGCACGATTAACTATCGTTACTCTCCCCATAAGTTCATATTTCATATATGTTTAACTTTTCTCTAAGAGCCCAAGTAGTATATCAAATGGTCATTAACTTCAAATTCTTTCTAGGTGGTAGGATACTTCAACACTGTAGTTCCAATTTTTCCTTTCATTGATTCATATATAAAAGCATCAATAGATTGCTCGTAGCTAAAATCACAGACTACTTTATATGTGCACAAACTTGAATACATATGACATTCAGTACAAGAGTGAGGCTTTATGCTGATCTCCTACTGCACAGGTACTGTGGCTCCATTACCACAGAGTTTTTGGCTGCCTATTTTCAAAGTGTAAAAGTGAATATTGCAATCCGTTTTTGCAATATAAGAGCTTGTGTATTTGCTGCCTGTATGTCCCTCACATCGGTGGCTAGTACTTTTTTAATGGTCGTGCATTATAATTGTTATCATCAGTGTTACTCTTAGATGGGGAAAATTGGTAATCCCGGACTAAAGAAAGCTGGAAGGATTTGTTACTATCATCACAGTTCTCTTTTAACATTATGCTTTCACTTCTAGTAACCGAGTCATGAGAATATAAATTGCGCTGTTATTGAGGTTTCAAGACGGCAAACCTGTTTCCTTTTGCCTATTCAAAATGCGTGAGATGCGTGGGAATTTGATTTATCCTACATTATCAGTGACATAATGATTCTCTTAAATACTGTTAGATTTAGAAGTCATTGTAAATTTACACGGAACTGCTCTTTTTGGTATACTTGCCATGACATGGCTGTACTTCCTAATCCTCTAGGGAGAAACATAATAGTAGGAATCATTTTGGTTATATCTGAGAGAAGGAAACCTGCAATTGTACGACTCATGTATTGAGCTGTTCATGCCTGTTAAGCATGTCTTGCTGCAGCTGTCATAATTCTTAATATTGGCACTTGATTTTTATTGTCTACAGGTATTGATCCTCGACACTCAACTATTATTCCAGAGAACAACTTGAACATATGTACTGGCTTTCAGTGGATTTTACATCAATCTAAGCTTGTTCTTATTGGAAAAGATAGTTCAGGTTACTGTGACAGTGATTTAGGATTGTACAACTTGAGCTTGTGTATTGGTTTTTACATTGATCTAAGTTTGTTTATTGGCGACGATTGTTCATTTTACTTTGACAAGATGATTTTGATTTATACTAGTGCATTTCTTCACAAAACCTATCTATCCAGTGTTATTTAGCTGAATCATCTTAGTAAGTCATATTTATTTGCAAACATAAACTGAACTTAGTAAGTCATATTTTAGTTGAGCTAATTGTGTTGTGATCTCATTTACTTTATTATTTCCGAAGTAGTTGTCCTTAATATTTGAACTTCAAAAGTTATTTGAGTTGTATATTGATTCTCTACTTTCCAAAAATTATGTTGTTTTAGAAGATATTGTCATGTTTGAAAACTTTGGACACATTTTATACTTACATCTAATTTTTATATGTTAAATCAAGATGATATTTAGACAATAAGTATCTCATGATCTGTTGATAAGAAAATAACCATAGAAGCTATAAAATGAATATTTTAGTTTTTCTTATACCATTTCTTATTTTTTTTATCAACACCATTTCTTTCTCTTAAAGATGACTGCTCTAGAATTTAATACAGCAATAGTCATAGATGATAAACTAGTTTCCTGAAAACTGCTATTTATTACTATGTTGATCAGGATTGTGAACCTCTGTCATAAAGCTAGTGTTACCTGTATTTTCGGGTAACTATGGAGGCCTATACACTGTAAAGTGGTCCCATTATCAGTATCGAACTACAAAATATAATTTTGGCGGCTATTTAGCCTGCCATTCTTTTTTCAAAATACGCCATAAATATGCTTGTGGCCGTTGTGATGTGATTTGAAATTCAATAGAAAAATATGAGTTTAACCTCTTCAAGTGGGAAAATGGGGCAGTGGATAAGTGGTACCCCCTGTCCTGGTGCATTTATTGTTGTCTCTGACCTTGTTTTCTCTCTCAGTAAAACTCTGCTCCATTTTTCTTTGTGTACACCATTTGATTTAGCTCTTATAGAATTGAACCGTTCCTTTATATTCATAATTTGACCGATTTCAACAATGAAAACACATTATTTATAGATGATATGAGGCATTGTTGTGCAAATTGTTTTATGAACAGGGGAAGCGAAGGTGCTGCTGACTCTACAACTCTGGATGGTATGTAACTTCTGTTTCATCAAAGTCTTGTCCATTTTACTTCTCCCCATATTTTAAATGCACAAGTCACCTCATATGCACCACAATTTTTAGTTGCTGAGTTTTCTATTGAAGTGTCCACATATAGATCATAAGAACGGAATACTGACATGTGAGAACGAAATCTGAAATGCATTTATTTCTTCTTTCAATGCTTTTAACTGTATATTTCACATTGGTGTGGTCAAATCTTAATTTGATACACATATCATAAGCTTCTGTGTAAGTATTAGCTCACCAATCAAAGTTATTAATTAAATTAAACTATTATTGCTTCATCATTGACTTTCAACCCATCATGATCGAAAGTTGATGGAGGAGTTGATTAGTGAGAGATTTAAATTTGTAGATGCAGCAACACTACTCATGCTGGCATCTCTAGATGTTAGACTATGAGGTTAGGGACTTATGTTTTATTTTATAGCTTAGCAATTCAAAATAGATACAGAACTGGTGAAGACGATTTCCAAGAAGAAATATTGTGCGTTGAAACATTTTCACTTTTTGTTCTAGGTAAAGCATAGCTCTTGGTAGAATAGATGAGAATCTTAAAAAGAAAAATGTTGACCATTGCCTAGGGAGAATGTTAAAAAATAAAACTACATGTGTGTTTCTTAGTCGTGTAACAATATTCACATTCAAAGCAGGGATAAGAGTACATACATAATGATCTTTTTTTTTAGATCACACAATGGTGGGAACCTCGTACATTTGGTCGAGGACTGCATTTAGTGTTTTCTTTTGCTTACATCTTTAAAGCTAGAAATCATTCACACTACGTACAAGATATATGATACTTGTTACTTTTCTAATCATTTTTCTCAAGGCAAAGGTTAAGCAATTTTTCTTCTTCTAATTGCATGTTTTGAGAAGGATTAACCAAAGATCTGCTATAGTTGCTTTTATGAGAGAAGTACGAGTAAATACATATCTGAAGTTTTTGGTGTGACGAAAGTACCTTTTCAATATGTTGTTATTGTCCTTCAGATTGTGAATCTATGAAATAAGTGCATCATAACAAAAATAATTAGCTAATGACCTTTTTTCTTTATAATGTACTAAATTAGTTTAAAGGACACCTTTGTGGGGCCTGCCTTCGTCTAGTCCATTTTATAATAATAAAAAATAGTTCGGTACCTAATCATAAATGAAAATTTAGGTCAATGAGGTCATACTTTTCCTTAGGTTAATGAGGTCTACCTCCTAACTTATGCTAGGGAAGATAATATATTGTAAACCTAAGATCTTGTTTTTTTGTTACTTAATTATATGATTAGAGAACTGAATTGAGTGTCTGAGGCTCCCCAAAATGGTTTGGCATCACTCAGATTTTCCCTTGTCAAGTCTCTTTTAGCTATATCTCAGCCATTCCTTACTGCCTGAGTTTTGGGATCATCAACAAAGAGAATAAATATCTTCCCTTTGAAGCTGGGAATTTGCTTATGTGATCATAGTTATTTAATTTTATTTTTTTTACTTGTAAGGGTACAAGTGAGCCACATGGGGAGGTCATTTAATAAGCACGGTCGGCTGAAGTTATAAAAGAGCCATGTGAAGATGAATTATTTGGATGAAATAAATGTTCTCTTGTATGGGAAGGATATGGTTTTGACATTGAAATTGTGGCCCATATTTCACCATTGCCGTATAACTTTCAGCACAGCCTGGCTCCACTATACCCTCATTTATTGAGAAAATTACTTTTCATTTTCATGTTTGTTTCTTTTTGGTTCCATTCTTCATTTTTATTATGAAAAGAAAATACATATTCATGATCCATGTGACTACTGTTGTTAGGTCAACATGCCTCCATTGTTCTCTCATTTTCTCACATTATGTGTAAGATATATTTTGTGGCATGTAGGTTCTTTAATTGTATATGTATATGGGATTATTCGAGGTTAGAGCATCAAATGATAATTGTGACTCAATCTCTAAGGCTACATTATTTCATATGTTGATGCAAAATTGAGCAATATTGAAACAGGGGTGAGTGGGTTCTATGTTCTTTTTGTAGTCACTGCTAATATTATTTTCATCTGCTCTTCTTCAGGGACATCCAATATTTTTCAATTTATACCTTAAAATGCTACCAATAAGTTGAGGTTTGTAAAGCCTCATTGATTCTATATCATCTATTTCTTTGAATATTCGGCATATAAGCATATCTTAGGATATAAACGATTGTTGTGCTCTGCTTTATGTGATGCCAGTAAAACGTTTTTTTTTGGTAAGGTTAGAACATGTTTAGATGAAATATCCAAATATTGCACATTTATCTGTACACATTGAAAATATTATTCATGAACTACACTCTCTCAAGTGAGCTGTTGCTTCTTAGGTTGCAAATGTAAGTGAATTTTGTTATATCTCATCCATCTGTTTGCTCAGGCTCAGCTCTATGTTTTACGTAAATGTTTAACTTCAAATGAACTAATTGATTATTAGACACATTCACTGTTACTATTCCAATAACGGATTATACACAAATTAGGTTTGATGCTTAGGTTCCCATAGCTTGTTGAAGTTGCAGTAGCTGAATAGGCCAGCACAAATTTGTTAGCAATCACAGCCTATCCATTTTATAACCTTTTCCCATTTGTATACACTGAGCACTTCAATATCTGTAATCTTGTTCTTGCCTATAAAAATAGGCTCGTTCTTGTACTTCCTAAACAATCAATTTCCGTATATCTCAACTACTTAAACAATCCACTGCAAGACATAGTAACTTTATGCTGTGTCTGCTTCTTTTTTTGTTAACAAAAAGACCTGACAGTAGCATGAGAAAATTTAACACAAAATTATGCTGAGAACAGAGCATGCAGATAGTATTGTAAATAAAGAAAATAATGAGAACATGACACTCAAATTTATTACATAGTTGCTTTCTTGCTCTGCCTCTGAAGCTAAATTATATACTGTTTCTGTGTAACATTAATACATAACAGAGTTATATATATTGAAGTCATTTTTATGGGAGTGAGGACCATCAAGAAAAGCATGAACACCATGAAGAGGGTATATATTATATACTCAACTGCAAAACTTTTCTGCAAAATGGACCACTTAATTTATGTTATGCTATTATTTCAATTTATTTTCACCTATGCAATTTTCATCTCATATAATTTAGGTGATTTGAATGTGTTGGAGATTGCTGTTATGTGGGTTTGGTGTGCAAGAAAATTAATCAGCTGGACCTTGCAGAAAAAGACTGATGTCTGGGCAAAATTCAGCAAATATGATGAAAATTTTGTGTCCTAAAAGCAAACCTGTTAATTATTGATATATATGAATATATGTGTGTAGTTTGGTTTACAATGATCCAGCAATCAAATAATATCTTGGTCTGGAAAACATCATGGATGGCATTATCATATCCTTATCAAGACACTGAATACTAATTATGAGGACCTAAACATCAGTCAATTGTCAATACCAATCAAAATAGATACTACCTCCGTTTCAAATTAAATGTCGTTTTAAAGGATTTCACAAATATTAAGAAAAGATGTTAAATGACCTTCTTACCCTTAGATAAAGACATAAAATTCATCATTACTAGTCCACTACTAATATATCTATTCAACTTTAATGTTAAAAATCTTTCATCTTGCATATGAAAGTCATTATGACAAAGGGCATTATGGGAAAGTCATGTGTAAATGTTAGCTAAAAATGGAAAGTGACATTTATTTTAAAACAAAAATTGAAGTCTAGAATGACATTTAATTTGAAACGGAGGAAGTATATACATAGCTGTGGTGGTCAAGAAGTTGAGGTCTAGCTCCTTCCATTTGTTCCTCATCATTTTATAGAGGATAATGTTTTCAATTAGAGTTGCTATTATTTTCTCTCAAATTTAGCTCTAAGCCATTAATGAGATTATGAAATCTTACTAAAATACTGGTATCCAGTTGATCGCTCTGCTACCACAAATTCACTTGAATTGGCATACGTTAATTTTAATACTTAGGCTAAGGAAAATTTAGGTTTAATAGGGAAAGGAGTTGAAGAATGAAGAATATGAGTGAATTGGGCTGTTAGTCTATGAACATGAGAGGATTGGGTTAGGTCTGAGTGAAGGTGAAGGTTTGGGCTAGGGGCATTTTAGAAATTGTAAACAACTTTTGCTTCACGAGGATCAAATGGTGAAAATATATAATAAACAAGTAATTTTTTTTTTCAAAATAAATTGACACGTCATATTAGATATATATTTTGCTCTTCAAAAGAGTTAAAACTGTCGGGCATCTCCAATGGATTACACCCTAAGAGTGTAATACACTTGTCACATCATCTATCAATTTCTATTATACTCACTCTCACTATTATTATATTTTAAGACTGTAATAACATGAACCCACTTCTATTTTTTCATATATGTTATTATTATTTTAATATTATTGTAAGCATTTTTATTGGATTAGATAACAAAGTTGACAAGTGTCACATGCAATTATTGCATTATGTGCATCATATATATTACATGGTTAATAGATATTCACTTACACAATGGATAACATGAGTGTAATGCACAACTTTTGATGCTATTACACCACTATTATACATCATTGGAGATGCTCTCATATCAATATCCGTAGATAAATAATTATGTAAATGTTACATGTCATATTATAAAAGTAATAATTATGTTAGATAAACTAATGGGAAGATTGTCCTACAAAAAACTAATGGGAAGATTAGAGTTGACAGTTTGAATTTAATCATGAGCACTTGAATTTTACGTAATTTTTTTGGAAAATTATGGGTCGGATTGAACAAATATGCATATTTTGCACGTAAAATTTAAACTCATACTCGTTTTAAGTTAGGTTCGGGCTCACATTTTCAACCTGATTCAAAATCGGTCTAAAATTCAAATTGGCAGTATTAACAAAGATCATTCTACACCGAAACAAAAAAGTTAAGAACTTCTAAACTTAATATTAATTTAAGGGATAGAACCAACGACTTTCTAAAAGTTTGAACACCATTAGAGTATTTGAAGCTAAGTTTTATTTACAAGGTTTTCTTTTAAGTTGAACATAAAAATTGCATAAATTAAGGAGAAATGAATTTGAGTTTAAAAAATGTTGTGCGTAAGGAATTCTTCATCTTACAAAGGATCATACCTTTGATAGTCAACATATTTTATTTTCATCAGTTTGAATCAAGTTCAGCTACTGCAGCACTTGGGATCTTCCACATTCATTCACTTGAAGCAAAAAAAATTAATGAGGTTACAAAAAATCTTATAAAATTTCAAACTAAATAAACTAGCTAACTTGGCACCTAAATCCCACTCTATTAACTTAAAATTTGATGTTAAAAAGTAACATTATCACTTCAATTAAAGTCACTTTTATTAATATCTAGAATTGTCTATATCAAGAATTGTAGCAGGGAAAAGGGTTATGGTGGATGGAACTGAAATTCCCAGTTTTCTTCTCAGCCAAACAAAAGCAAAATCCCAAGAAAGAAACAAAAAAGAAAAGAAAGAAAAAGCTCTTGCATAAGAGCAAGAATGCGACATGAAACCAACAGCAATAAATTCCATAATAAATACATCTCTTATTGGACATGCATGTCTATATATACAATGTTTTTAATACAAAGAGAGAAATATATTTAATAGGCAATTCATTTATTTTCATGCAGATCCCATTAATTCGAATCATATATATCCATCTCTCCACACAAACACACACATCGAAACACTCTCAAGTAATCAACATCATCTACATATTTTATATAAAACCCAGAATTACAAAAAAGAAATTAGATATATAGATATAGCCAAATATGCAGCATCTGTTACTTACATGTGAGATTTAAGGAAGTAACCAAATACACACACATCTGACAAAAAAAAAAAAAAAAAACATGATCATGCATGTTGTATTCTCAGCCCTCTAAGAACATAGAAAATCAAGAAATGGAAACAAAGAAACAAGAAGAACAATGGTTCTTGAGTCTTGACTTGGGTTGACCAGTAATCAATTATAGTTTCAATATATATATATATATTTATAAGTAGAGTCTTGGCGGCTAGAACATTGGAGATTCAGATGGAGAAGAGTTGACCAAATTGAGAATGCTGTTCCAGTAGTTCTTGTTATCCTCGTAATCACTTCTACTGCCACTGCCACTGTCAGAGTCGCTGTGGTGGCTGTCGGAATTGTTAAGCAGCAAGTTAGTGAACCCTTCCTCCATTGTCACTGCTTGTCCATTTCCATGACTGCTTGTCCTCAAAGACTCACCGCTCGTCCATGCATCGCCTTCCATGGACAATGTCATGTCGTGGAGGCTCGAAGCGAACGACATGGAGTTCTCCAAGCCCTCTTTGAACTCCGGCAAATGGTCGCCTTCTTCTTTCAAGATTCCAGTCTCCGACGAGCCTGAAGTGCCAACGAACTCAAACATGGCCGGAGAGCTCTCTCCTCCGATCCCAGCTGTTGTCATGATTGGTGGCGCGTTCTCAGAGAAGGTGAGAGTCGAGGTTGGCGACTCGAGGTCTTGGCTGCAGAGTCCGGACATGGTTGGTTTCGTCCAGGAGCCGTTCCAGGCTTTGAGGATGTCAAGAGACTGAGATTGTGCAGAAGAAGAAGATGGCTTGTTCAGGAAGTGAGCTGAAGTGGAAGAAGCTGGAGTGGTTGTTGCACTGAATTCTTGGTTTTGGAATGGGCGTGAACGGAGCTTTGATTCCCTGACAAGCCGAGCTTCGGCTTCTAGCCGAGCGCTCTCCCACTGAGCCATGTGGCTGAGGTTGGCCGTGTTCTTGGACTGTCCGTCATTGGAGAGAAGAGTGTCGTTTTTGGGCTTGTGAGTGACCGGATCTATGCCCATTTTGGCTAGCCTTTTCTTAAGATGCGTGTTCCAGTAATTCTTGATCTCATTGTCCGTTCTCTTTGGCAAGTGAGTCGCTATAGCCGACCACCTGGAAACAAAGACAAGAAAATCAAAGACATAATACAGACAATGGTTTCAATAAACTACAAAACCCTAGAAATTAACCATAAGATGATAATAAACTAGATAACACAAGACAGAGAGATTCTATATATTGAGAATGAGTCTGGGAAGAAAATACAAGAAATGAGCCTCAATTTCTGTGTAAATTTGCAAGATACTCTTGCATTTAAAGATACCTACCTACCTAATAGCATTGCTTGTCAGGAAAAGAGTAAATATGGATAACAGTAGAACACCAGAAACCATTGGGCCAAATTAATGGCAAACTCTTGAAACAGCACAAGGAAGTGAAAGTAAGCTCCAAGAATAGCTGTGAATTAATGGTTTTTGCAGGCTAAACTCCAATGAAAAAGTTCAAAAATAGAAAATCCTATGGAAATTAAGAAGAATGTAGAGATGAAACTAATCTCAAAGTATAGAAACATTTCATCAATCTCCTTAAAGTTGTTGAAATCTCATCAGTTTGCAACCAAGTAACAAAGACCGAGACTCATCTCCTGGACTGATAGTACAGAGAGAATGATAGTGATTACTTCAACACTACAAGCCATTTTGATGAGATTACAATTACAATAACATTACTATATACATATATATGTACCTGTTCCCCAAGAGAGCATGGAGTTGAATGATGGTTTGTTCTTCTTGTAAACTGAACTTTCCTCTCTTGATATCAGGTCTCAGATAATTAGTCCATCTCAGTCTGCAGCTCTTCCCACATCTTTGAAGACCTATATATATAAACAGACATGAAAATATGTATATTATAATAAGCTATAATATACCAGAATGAAGGAAAGTGTGCTGTATATATATATATATATATATATATATATGACGTAAGTGATCAGCACC
>JAYMTF010005300.1:0-11778 GCA_036897485.1 Pelargonium nanum | reverse complement strand
CGCCGCCGCCTCACTTAAACTATGGAACCCTAGTTCCTAACTCTCCAGATGAGAGTACCTGTCCGCTTCTATCTCTTTACTCAACTGACTTTTTTAATGTACAAGGATTAAATTAGTAACTTTTTACAAGCTCAAAGACATTTTTGACCTTTAATCCTTTTGAAAAATACATTTTCAATATCTTCTCTCACGAATCAAAATGGATACAAAACTCAAGCCTTGTTTTCTTTTACGATAATTTGAATTGCATTAGCAATGATGAATATTTGAATACTCCAAAAGCATGTTACACAATTTTAAACTTCAAACAATCTTCTTTGAAGACGGTAAAATGGGCAGAATCTAACTACACATTACAATGGAATTATTGGTGTGCAATTATAATGACATGTTCTGGGTGTCAAAACCATCTGATATATTAGAAAAATCCATCTTCACACAACATATACATAACTCAAAAGCTAAATCAAACGAGAAATTCATCATTTACAACAATTTCAAGAAAATTTTTGGAAGGAAAAAAAGAAAATAAAATAAACTGGAATTGTTCGTGCTTGTTCTCACCAGAGAACCAACTTACAGAAAATTGAGTAGCCATTTGGTTGGTAAACACTAACCAACAACATGTGCCCCAAATCAGCCTCCACTTGAACTGCTATTGATCTCAGTAGGCTGCTCGGTAGGGAGGGGCTGCTCCTCTTCGGAAGCACCAGAACTAACCGGTCTTTTAAATTGAACCAAGATCATGGTCATGTTGTCACATCCTTCGCCACCAGCTGATGGGGCTAAACACCGGTCAAATACTTTCTCACAGATTGCCGAAAGTTTAATTTCCTGCATGGCAATTCAGATGTCCCGGAGTTAACTTAATAGGGCACACATCCATAGCACTCAAGGGAGTGGTCTAAAGAGCTTACATCGCTTAACTGTTCCCGTACATAGTCCACGAGTTGTTGGCTTGACATGCAATCCCTAATTGAAGGGAAAGAGAACCAGGTTTCATCAAATTAACAACGAGAAAAAAATATGTACATAGAATTAATAAGGTGGAAAGCACCGTCAAACCTGAACATTCTATGTATTTATCTACAGTTTTTTTTACTAGATAAATCCACAGTCCACACTTCAACTATGAGAGAAAATGTAATAAGCTGGTATTGGCGAGAAATTTGGACTATCAATAATGCTCAAAAGTTTACTTCTTAAAAGTTTTATGCTTAAAAATAGAAGGTAATACTGAAGAAATACCTTAAAGAGAAGAATAAATCAATTTTGAGAATTAGAAAATAGGACCCAAGTAAATTACCAAATTCCATCACAAGCTAGAACCAGAAACTCATCATCATCACAAAGTTCAACCTGTTCAAGAAAAAAAAGGAAATGAAATAATAAAAGACAATAACTTGTATTAGTGCTAAGTTGCTAAACCTGACAAGGTTAGCACAACAACACCCTAACGTCACCACACTTAAGTCACCAGTCTAACCCTAGGGGAGGAAAGATTAAATAAATGAGTAAACCAGTTATAATGTAAAAGTAAAATTCAAACGAGTAAATTAAAGGGATGGAGACATGATCATCGTTGGGTTAGAAAACTAGTCAAGATTAAGCACCTACCACAAAAATGTGAATTCGCCCTTAGAACAGGATAAACTAATTGTATTTAATGTTCTGAATTGAATATAATAATACTAAACAAAAACATACAGTATACAGTAAGACAAGTCAGATGCTACATACAGTGTTTATGTCTGGATTGGCAGTAACCATCTGCTTTTCAGCTGGCAAAGACTTATTCTGCTTGAACTCCACATCTCCTGCAACAAACTAAAATTTGTATCCAAAAGCACTTGGAATTTTATAACCAATACTCCAATTTGGGAATAAGACTAAAATCTCAAGTACCAATAGCTCTTGTCAAATTCAAGCTTCCATTGACCCGTCCAACTTGGATAAAACCACCAGCTCTTAGTATCCTTTCTTTCTCAGCCTCAATGTCAGGCTTGTGATCTTTCGACAAATTATAAGCCTGCACAGAAAGATGCACATGAAAAGAACTCTAAGGAATAAGATATACAATATTAGAGGTAACATATTGCTAGAAGAATGTGACTTTTTGTCTTGCTATATTTATAGCACCCCTAAAGAGTGCTGGAGCAGTACCCATTACCTAAGTTCCCAAACCACAAACCTTGTTCTTGTGAGTCATACAAGTGCCTAGGAATCTTCTTGGATCCCAAAGGCAACCAGAAGAGTGAACAGATGGAACTTGTATATCTAGTGTGCAGTATGAAGCATCTTAAGGAACTACACTATGATAATATTCTTCACTTCTTCTAACCAACTACTCTGATAAGTAACTCGCTATGCATGTGAGACACTGTGGATGCATATTCCACATCCATACATCCATGTCATATTAAACAAGAACACTTCGCACATTCAGGAGACAGGAATCATCCATGCAAAGTATATGTTACTCAGCTATCTAAAAGTATTGGGAAAAAAAGAGAGGAGAGAATGAAGAAGATAAAAAAGAAACAGTTAGATCAGGATAACCACACAAATTTATATCGAACATCTGGCTGGGACTATTAGAGACATAAATAGATAATCGGCAAAACATAAAATATAAAAGTACATCTGTGTGTGTGTGTGTGTGAGAGAGAGAGAGAGAGAGAGAGAGGACTTTGCAAAAATTGGAGGAGCCAATACAGCTATATATTGCCTACTAACTGTTTCATGTCAGCATAAAAAAGGAAGGTAATCCTCGAAACCAAAAACTTGAAATTAAGACAAACACAGCTCTATTAACATAGCAATCGTGCACATCCTAGAGATAATAGTGGATGTGAAGTTACTTTTAAAACACCTTACAACTAGAAGTAATACTCATAGCAATAAAGGAAACCAAAAAAGTAAAAGTTAATACATATTTAAATTTTATATTTCGTTAAAATAATGTTGCCCACTATAACAACCAAGTCATTTCCCAAACAATGTTGAGGTTGACTACGCAATCCTTAAGCAAAACTCCTTGGAATGCCCTGTTTGTATTTTTATCCACTTCATCTCCTCTGTCAAACCAAGTGTTATCATATCTTTTCTCACAAATTTTCATGATAGGCTTATTCCCACCACTTTTAGTTTTTCCTAATTGAACTCCCTCACCTTTGGGTCACTAACATCCCTACGTTGCACATGTCAAAACATCTTAAACGGTTTTCCCTCATCTCATCTTTGATTGAAGTTACCCTAACTCTTACTAGAATAATCTCATTCCTAAATAACCACAAATCCATCCAAAAACTCGCATATTTGCAATCCCCATCTTATGACTTTGCATACTCTTTGGAGCCCAACATTCAGTGTCATACATCATAATTGGCTGTATAGGTAACTTACAACTTTTCTCTCAACTCTAGAGGAATTCTCTTATCACAAAGAACCCTGAAACCCTCTTCCAATTCAACCACTCCCAATAGTCCTACTCATAGTACCCTCTTCAATCTCTCTATCTTTTTGAATTATAGATCAAAGTTACATAAAATAATTACTCTTAGTAGTTTCCTACTTTCCTTCATCAAAGATGTTTTATGTACAACCTACCAACAAACTTCTGATACGCTAGAAAAACTTTAGTTTGATTACCCAAGTAGAAAATGCTCAAAGATTGAATTAACTATTAGGACACGCAAAGATAGGAGAAATTGACAGAGCCCTACATACAATTTGTTGAGTTTAAAGATTACCTGTCCCTTCCTTGATATCACACATCGAGAATCACCAGCATTTGCAACAACAAGTTGGTTGTCACGAATGATTGCAACGCAAGCAGTGCTTCCAGAATTTGGTCCGTGAAAATCAGAGTGAGGCCCCTATTGCACAAAGCAGAAACTCTTATCCGGTAAGAATCCCATTTAAATATAAAAGATTTATATTATATATTACATGTCAGCCACAATCAGCTTCAGTATTCTATTTTTCAGAAACAGAGAGATGCATTGAATTAAATTTTCACTGAAAAATCAGGCACCAAATTTTAAATTAAAAGGGGCAAAGTGAACATCAAAGCACCGTTTCTGCTAGCTTCAAGTCTTCAACTGACAGTGAGTGTGCTAAAACTCACACACTAACATGGGTGTTAATGCTCCAACAATCTAGAAAACATGATGCCTCTTAACTCTTACCTCATAAACACGTGATTTTTATAAAATCTAAGAAACAACATATTAAGGACAAGTTATATACAAATAAAGTGATATCTCTTTTTGTTCTAGTAATACGTGTAATTCATTCAAACTCATCTATCGTAAATATTGTATAAAGACAAATCACCATCATTAAATTTTATATCAAGCCCAAAGAATGTAAAAAAGATAGCATACTATCAAATAACAAGATTGGCATGACTGAAAGACAGTTTTTTTTAAAACAACTAAAGTTTGTTTTGACGAGAAACCATTTTTATCTCTCATTAAATTTACATTGTATTTGAAAATAAGAAAGCATGACAGAGATAAGAGGGAAGGGTTCTGAAAATGTACATATTTGAAGATGATGAAGAGTTAACAGACTTTCTTAGAAGAATAAGAACCGGTTTCTTTAAAGAGGAATCGTTAATATATATAATGAGAGTCTCTTTGTGTTTGTTCACATGTCTAATGTGCTATATTGTGTTTCATCGTGTCATGGGGTCAGGAACTATTTAAGTGTGTCAAATGTATGACACTCGTATGGGCGCTGGATACATGTCGGACATGGATACATTAAGAAAAAAAAAGCATCTGTACATCATAGCTGAAATAACATACCTCTTCTGGAGGCCAATCATCAATATGGTTTTGATCTTCACCGTTCTTAGGAGACCATATAAACCCTTCTATCATACCAGAGAACTTGTCTATTTTATCACCCAATATGGCTAATTCTCTCCATCCCCTTTGTCCGCGCATCATTTCGTCCATTCTGAATCAGTAGATACTATTAATTGAAAAATTGAAATATGGTGGAAAATAATTATGTACATATGTCCATCTAAATCCAACTTTAATCATCCAACTACAGCTTTCTCCCAGCAATATTTAAAAAAGGGATCATTGTCTTTTTGTATTCTCATATTATTTTGTATATAATAACCTACATGTCACCACTGCAACACAACACTATCAGAATGGAGTCCTCATTACATCAAAGAACAATAGCTAAACATGACATGCTTAAAGGGGTTTAACATAACATGAGGAGAATACTGCCAGTTATGAAGTCACAGCTAGGTTTGAGATTTCCTTTGGACAACATGTACAGGTGAAAGACTTGGGCACCTCACTCTTGAACTGTAACTACTTTGATACATTGAAATTTGAAATGCTTAAAAAATACAAAAGAAATAAATAAGCAACCTGAGAAAAGCTTTCTGTGCAGAAGTGCCTATATCTCCCGCTGAATATTCTTCACCTCTGAGCACCTGGTTGTGCAGATACTTAGCACAGAACTTAGAAACTGCTTTACCTGCATGCCAAAGAACTTTATTCAAGAGAAGGCAGGGCCATATTACCAATCAAAAGAAATCTAAGGTAAAGACAGTGTGAATAATGACCTACTTCAGATGTCCGACCATTAAGAGAACTGAAGCTAACTACTCCCTAGTCTCTACTATGTAAGACCATGCCAAACAAGACAAGATCTATATGTGAATCTATTAATGAAAAGATCTCTAAGTGTGAATTTTGTTAGGTTAAAGTAAGAATGGAATGATAAAAAAATATGTTTGACAACATGCAAAATACAACAATCCACTGCTATCTACTTGTTAATCAGTTTGCATACTTAATATACCCAAAGCACGGGAGACTAGATGATACTTTCACAACAGATAGTGATATGATCCTCCATCTTTACCATATATTTATACAAAAGTCACAAATTCAAATAGTATTATCTTTAAAGAATGTGAAGTGCAAGGAGTATGAGAGGAAAGTAGATGTCCGACAATGAGAATATCTCATATTTTCATAACTACACAAATAAAATTCAGTTAATAAGTCAAATACTCCTCTCCATAACAAGTACAATCATAAGAAAGATAATAATAACTCAGTAATAAAAAAAAATCAAATATCAAACTCAAATACTAACCTCCATGGCCATCATAAACACCAAAAAAGGATGTAGAACTGTCCAGATTAGGATAAGCTGCATGCTGTAAGACACACATTGTAAGCATGTACTATAAAATAGGTAAAACATCATAGTTTATAGAAAATCATGAAGCTACATATATGAAATGATGCAGAAACTGAACGTCATATACTTACAGTATGACAACATAGGAATAGGGTTGGTATGATCGAGGTACCTATGGCCTACCTACTACCTAGATTTAAGCTGTTTTAACTTTTAAACATTTAGCTACTTAAATCTTGCATATTGGTTAAGGAGGCTGTTAGTGAGTTCCATCGAGTAGAGTATGTATGAAGTTCATAGTTGTCTTAACCTGTAAATAAATAAGCAAATAAACAAGGACAGACTTGGCAACAAAGCTTGGATATTAAGGTTTTTGAAATCATTACGGGCTTGGAGGGCATAAGAGGTTCTAACCATTTCCGACACTGTCTGCTGATTGTTCCCTTTTAATCAACCCCAGTGAATACTTTCATCATTATTATCGCTGCATCACTAAGTCGTTTCATTGAAAAAAGCATCCATATATCGTTAACCTATACAGCACTGGAACATTTGAAAGGGGTCATATTCACGTCAAACCTAATGTCTAATATGACAAAAATTTAACATGTTTCAGTAGGTGTTATTGTAATATCTCACATCAAAAGAATGTGAAGCTAATGACCATTTGATATACTAGTTGGGCTCTCCACCTATCAGCTTAGGCTTTTAGGTGGGAATAAAGTTTAATATGGTACGAGAGTTGGTTTGGTCTTGGGCTGACCCATTTGTGTTGCCTCTATAATTCTTGGCCCTCATGCAAAGTCTGTTGCGCAGCTTGCGTTGTATGACAATGACATGCACGTGAGGGGAATTTTGAAGTATTCCACATTGAAAAAATGTGGCGTGAATGACCACTTAATATGCTTGTTGTGCCCTCCGGCTCCACCAATCAGCTTAGTCTTTTGGGTTGAAGTAAAGTTTACCAAATTTTATGACAAAAGAAGCTCCATTTTATTTTATTTTCCATCAAAAGACATGTAACATATCCATCTACATAGAAATTGGCATCTAACCTACAAGAGTTTAAAGTTCAAAAGTTGTAAAATCTAAAGTTCCCAACCCAGTTCTTTATCCCATTCTGTGCATTTTGATGACAGGAGCAGTGAATCTGATAAGATTGCTCTAAGACATACTTTAAAGTACATTATGCATTAGATCCTAGTCACTACAAAACTAGCATACTAGAAATCCGAAACCATGTTCATTTTTTTTAATCTGCTGTGACATCAGCACATATTATTTTAATAATTCACACTTTCTTAGCATGTAAAACTCTATAAAATTGTCGCATAAGAAATATAAGATATAGAGTTAATAAAATCTGACTGCAAATGTACTTTCTCTAACAAAATTCTCTTAAATAGATATCTAGACGACGATATTTTAGATATGTTTCTAAGGTGGAAATGTTAAGATAGTTTACATTCACACTATCTCAAGAAAGAGGAAGTTCTGGAATTTTGTTCAATACAATATGTCAAAACATAATTCCAATGCTTTGGGGAGTATGCAAGTATGGAACCAAATAAGATGAATTCATAAAAGTTATGTGGCTTCTCATGGTAAAATGGGAGAACCTAATCACATGAATTCTAAAGATATGAAATTATCCAAGGTTTATGAAGCCTGTGTCATTTTCTCGGAAATGCCATAAAAATTTATGAATAGGACCGCTCAATCCTCCAAATAGGCTCCAAACATAAAACGATAGTAATGTCGTTCATACATCAACCTTATATTTAAAAAACCCACCTTACTTGACTAATAAATTAATATCAGTACAGAACCTCATTTACGCTGTCTGTTTCATACTTTCGAAGGTTTTCAGCATTTTTGAAGTACTTGATAATATTTTCAATTTGTGTGATTTTCACAAAAAAGATGAAAAAAAGAACCCAGCGAATCGAGGTCATTGCAAAGGAAACAAGTACTTACAGCGTCTTCCATTGTTGCACGCCATCCTTGCATGGAACACAATCCATAACGAAGTTTGTCATTTTCGCCATCTTCCGAGGCCTTCTCAGTCTTTGGGGAGCTGAGATAAATCCCCATTTCTAGCTACAGAAAGACTCAATAGGTAGACCAACAACCTATCAGACAACCAATTATTGGGAGTCAAACAGTATGAAGTAGTGCAAACATTCTACGAAACATATAAATAACAATAATCAAATAAACACAAAGTATATTGAATTGTTTAGAAAAAATTCTACTAGAGAACCCTTCACACAAATGTACAGTGCACATAAAACACACTATACAAGTCAAGAGAATCCAAAGACAACTCCCAGCCCCAGATAGTGTTCACCATGTTCTAGCAAATTGTATCCATTAATTCCAAAACCCATGATATACAAAACAGACAATATACAAATTGACAGCATTAACTGCACCATTGACCTTTTGTTCATGAAATTACCAAATATGATTAGCAGGAACACAAACAAAAATGGATCAACATCACCGTCATCACCACCGCCACCCCATGCCAGATTGATCAGATCAATCAACTATTTCAAGTACTTACCAAATTACACTAACTAACAATAAAATCAAACCAAAACCGCCAAAAACACACACATCCAAATAGGGAAACTTTATTCGTTAATCCAAATATCACCCTCAGTTTGGATACCGACAAAACAAAATACATAAATATAGAAAGGAAAACAAAAAAAATCAGCGCAGCTCAAAGGAAATTTTCAAAATTTCAAAATCTGTAAAACGCATCATGAATTCGAGATTCTGAATTCCAACATCATTTTGATTTGATTCGATTTGTATTTGCAATTGAAAGAATACAAATACATCAATGGCGGTGTGTTGGATTTTTTTATGAAAACTCACTCTGTGGCCTGGTTATGGCGTCTGTACAGTGATTCAACGGAGAGAGAGAGAGAGTGTGAGAGAGGCGAGAGTGTTGTTTCCAGAGAGTAATGATTGATCTAATTCGCTGTCTGTGATCTGTGAGACGTAACAAATTTTCTATTTTCGTTTCATTGCAGAACTGGGTGGAAATATCTGGTGGTCTGTTTATGGGCCGGATACATTTTATTGGGCCTACATTTGTGATATTTGGGTTTTTCTTTTTGTCTGAATGACAAATTGATAAGAAAAAGGTCCTTAAAACAAGCCCTATTCGGGACAAAATGGGCTCTCAAATATGTTTTTGATAAAGAATGCTAGTTTACTGGTAGTTTCCTCGGACAATTTTTATTTTATGATTTGACATGTTTTTAATGGGCGTGCAACTAGTTTTGCATACCCAAAAGTGTTACCAAACAAGGCTTCAGTCGATTATACTTGATATTCAGGTGCTATGTAAGCACTTGTTGACACGTTGTCACGTCACGTTAGATACAGCGTCCAACTGTGTGTGTCATGTTGTCATACCGTTTCATTTTTTCATTATATACACAACTAAAACAACATTGTTTTGATTGTCTATGATGTAAAAAATAATGAAACACAACATTTTGACTAATGTGATACCCACATGTGGATGTTGTATATAACATGACGTGTCAGCAAATGCTGACATGATACTTAAAAATCGACTACAACAAGTTAAGTGGATCTAATTAATGATAAAATAGTCAAATAAGACAAAACTCTAAATAGAGAATGAACATAAAGAAAAAAGAGTGTAAATAAAAACCATTTAACCATTTTTTAAATTTTTAGATGAGGATCAATGATTTCGTGTTAGCAATAGCACCCAAGTCTTTTAGCAACTGCTTTTTTACTTGACAGGCAAAACTCTTACTATTAAATGGCAATGCATTTTAAAGTCGTTGCATTTTTTCGGTACTTAAACTCGAAACCTAAATTTAAACTGAAACAACTTTTAACCAATTTACTAGCAATGGGTGGTTTGAGGACCATTTTTGCACCTTCATTTCTTCATCAATTTTTTTTTTTTTTTTTTTTTGAAAGCATCTCTTCATCGTTTTAAAGGGTCATTGGGGTAAGCTAACCATTTTAAAAGGATACTATAGAAGAACAGTTGGTCTAATTTATCAGAGGCCCACAGTCGCCATCTCAACCAACTCCAACTCCAACTCCGACTCCATCAGTGCTGTGGTACTATAAATATATATTTGTAAGTTTCCTTGTTCCGCATCCATTGTCTCTCAGTCTCAGTCTCACCAACTCCAACTGTTTTGTGTTAACAAGCCTGAAACACCTTGTATGTGATTGGTCTCTGTCAGTTGGCGCAGTAGGTAACGTACATGACTCCCACCATATAGCTTGTCCCCACCCACCAACTCACCATCTCTCTTTTCTCATTTTTGTGCTTCAACCTGCTTCTTCTCCTTCCTCCGATTCTTGTTTCTTTCTGTGCAAGTGAGTAGTGTCTGTTTGTATTTCTGTTACCAAACTGAGCTACACTGATTAGGAAGAATTGGATTTTTATTCTTATTATTTTAAAAGGCCTGATTGCAGATAATTGTATGTGTCACTGCTTTTGTGGGTGGTTGATTGTTACATCGTACATATATATATATATACATACATGCTTACATACATACCCTTTGGGTTTTGGTTTAATGGGTCACCTTTCTTGTCTTAAAGTTTTGATTTTGTTGAATGTTAGATTAGGAAAGTTATCAACTTTTTTATGGGCGGCCACCATAGATATTTAAACTTTTTGTGGGGTTTTGATCCCAATTATCAGACTAGTTTCAATTTGGTTCTAATTTTGCTCATTGCAGAATCCAGATCCTGCCCTATTTTTGTGTGCCGGCGAGCAAGAATGATCATCAATGTGAAGGAGTCGACTATGGTGCCGCCGGCAGGGGAGACCCCAAACTATGCCCTGTGGAATGCGAATGTGGATCTGGTTGTGCCCAGCATGCACACTCCCAGTGTGTATTTCTACAGGCCAACTGGGGCACATAACTTCTTTGATGCTCGGGTGCTCAAGGAGGCACTTGGCAAGGCCTTGGTCCCGTTCTACCCCATGGCCGGGCGGGTGAAGAGGGACGAGGATGGTCGGATAGAGATCGATTGTAATGCTGAGGGTGTGCTCTTTGTTGAGGCTGAAACTAACTCAGTGGTTGATGATTTTGGTGATTTTGCTCCCACTCTGGAGCTCCGACAACTTATCCCAGCCGTGGATTATTCTGGTGGGATAGGGTCCTATCCTCTTTTGGTTTTGCAGGTGTGTTTTCTAATTTTCTCTTCTAAGGTTATTTCTTGTGTTTGAGAGGAATGTTAGAGTGTAAAACTTATAATTAGGCCTCTAATAGTGTTTTTTTCTTATTGACATAGAAGATATTAGTTGATGATGATTTTAGTTTGATTCAGTTATTGCTATTATAAAGTCAGAGCTTGACATAAGATTATTGTGCAAAAGGAGTAAATACTACATTTACCGAAACAGCTATATAGCTAACAAACTGATGGATTGGGGATTATAGGTAGGTTTGCAGCAAAAGGGAAAAAAGAAGTTTTTTTTCTTGGCTTTGTTTCATATCCCAACAATTTGATCGTATTTTGAAGTAATGGCAGGGGGGGGAAATTTTAAAATTGTGGGTGGAAAAGTTT
>JAYMTF010005299.1:0-11780 GCA_036897485.1 Pelargonium nanum | reverse complement strand
ACCACCTTATTAGTGCAACTGATATAAAATTATATCAGTTAACTGATGTACATATTACTCAAATTATAAATACTTGTGAGTTTGTTTGATCGTGCTTGAAGAACAGTTAGACTTATTTTACACAACTTGAACTGAAAATGTGAGAGATTCCAGATTCCGAAATTCAGGTTTAAATTGTCAGTTATGTCTTAAATATTAAGTATATCGCTAATTACCCCAATAAATCATTTTTATTTATTTTTGGCAGTTTATATACTGTGGACACAGTCACACAGCTGGCCTGTCCAATAATAGATTGAGACCTTCAATTTTATTTTTCTTCAAAAAAAAAAAAAAAATCAGCTACCAACATAATGGGAGGTCCCCAATTTGGCTTGTGGTGTTTATGGCATGAATCTAGTTTTTGTCTTTCATGAATTAATAAATAAATACAAAGACAAATAAATTTATTTGTTTGGGAGTGAAAAATATTAATATGAACTGTTTTGTTTTAATTTTACTTGTAAATTTCATGCAAGTTTGTTCATCACGAAATTTGATTGAATTTATTTTATGTAATGAGATTTTGTAAAATGCGGATCGGATTTGAATATATTACTTTGCAAAAAAATTTGATGATCATATGTGGGTTCCTTCAACTTTCTGTACAAAATTTAGCAAAACAAGTTTTCTTCCAACTTATGCATATTAGATTCTTAAGTCGTTTCTGGTAGCGAATTAATATTTTAAACATTGTATATAATCAATCAAACGTACACTGTCATTGTTTTTGTCTCTCTATTTACAATAAAAGACTCGGGTGTCATTTCACTTTTGTCGTATGCATGCGACTTAATTTCATGTTTCCTCAGTGAGCTCAACTATTAGACTCAAGGTGGTTTTATGATCTAGCATTTATCACACATACTTCCCTCGACACTTGTAGAAAATAATGAAAATAGTGAAAATCGAGGAGACTTATTTTCTCTGATTGTCCCGTATAATGTTGGTGTCTCCTCCTAACAAAATAAATGCGAATTCAAACTTAGGCTGCAAATTCTGTTTTCAGTATTAAAAAAATAATAGTAAAAAAATGAAAACTAGAAGGTGACATCTTGTTCTTGACATGTGAAAGATCAAAGAGAAAGCAAATTTTAACACTGACAACAATACACATTGCTGTCCTTTTCCAATCACAAATCTAAACAGAATGTGAAAAAAGAAAATAGATAATTAAGTCAATTTGAAAATTTGGATTCACTTATAAGGTCATTATTTGGAAGAAAAGGATGATAACAACACATAGATTTCATGACAAATTATCTCTACAATATATGCAATGCATTTATATTCGATTTCAACACATAACGAAGCATGTGAAAAGATTTTTTAGCCGCAATTGTGATTTCAAATTTCGCGGTCGTGAAAATTTTGTTACACAATGATATATATGTACATATTAGTTTTGTTCGATGAGTCCAATCTTAAATCTTGTACATGACTTTGTGTATGATTTGAATTTGTGCATCATTCAATTTTCATCAAATTATTTTAATAATTATATAAAATAAAAACAATTACTTATAAAATAAAATGAAAAAGTAAAACAACCAAATTTGTCTGCTTGCAATGCAAAAGTCCATCAATATCTCCAACTATGCCATATTTTATGCATGCATTATTTCAAACCATGTATTATTTTTTTATCTAACTGATTTCAATCAATATTTGTCTCTACAGTTGACATTTCAGTTCACACTCTTTTTGTATTTTCCTGAGAATATTTATAATACAGTTAGTTTTGAAGGTACATGCATGCTTGTTTTGCATATAATGGCACAATACCATTATTTTATATATTTTTATATATATATAGTTATAAATATTGTCAAAATAAGTAATCAAAATTTCATATATTTATTTATATATACAGCTGTTGCAAATTTTAATCTTATAAATAACATATTATATGTCTCCCATTGTTAAACCAAATCTACCACATAACAAATTTTGTTTTGTTATAAATTATTACCAGGAATAGAATGTTTGGTACAACTTTACAATTATTATATTTTTGGTAATTTATTTTCTTCCTTGTCTATGTTCTGACATTTGAGAAGAAAATGGTAAGATATGCAATAGATCTTGTGGCTGCAATATTTGACATAAAAAAATAATAAAAAAACAAAAAAAACAAAAAAAAAACTGGATTTTTGTAGCATGGTTGGATTTTCTTAAAGCTATTTTTGGAAATTTTTGAATCATCAAGAAAAGGAAGTAGTAATGACAGAAAAAATGCATAGAAAATGTATATTCTCGCAATAATTAAAATATACCATACCCATGACTCAAATGTGGATGATACTTGCAGGACTCATTTTAGCCTCACTTATATATATATAGAAGAGTTTATACCGGAAACTTTTTTGGTTTAGGCTAAACCGCTATAAGGTGGTGACATGTCAATAAAATTTATGTATTCAACGGATCGTACGGCTTCTAAAATTTCCTTTGAGTGGGTGTTAGTTGACATGATTTGTCAATGAGGTCGACCTTAGAATAATAGACAAAAGATTTACCTTAATAATGGTGTTTTGTGTTCAATTTGAATGTTATACCAACACGATGTGCTCGCATTACTTATAATATAGTGTGATCAATAGATATGTCTAATTAAATTAGACTCAATTTATCGCATGTCACCAAAAACACACTTTTTGATATTATTAAATTTGAAAGTCACCATCATCAATTATATAGACAATAACAATATTTAGGGTTATTATTTATTTATTTACTCTTATATGATTATATCCCATTCTTTTTTTTTTTCCAACACATTATTCCTAATTGTTTTTTCCTTGCAAATTCTTTCATTTCCTTCTAGTTTTCAAAAAGCTCTTAATATTTAAAAAATGAAGTGGTTGACTGGCTTTGATTACCATAATTTAATCTTTTATTCCATTAGTGACTGACTGACACCATTTGAATTGTTAACTCAAGCTAGATTTCAAAACTATAGTACTAATAAACTTGGAGAATTGAAAAATAATTTATGAACAATCAATCAATTGTGGGTTTTGGAATTTGTAGAGGAGAGAGTCATGTTGTCCACCAAGTTGGTCCCAAGGCTACATAATTTTATGGACCATATTATATATTTTTTGTGTGATGAATATGGACCTAAATCTTAAGAAAAAATTGATGCTAGAGACAATGTATCAGAGTCATTATTGGACACAAACACTACAATCATCATCACCACCTCATTTGTTTTTTCACTTTGGCTCATTTCCTCATGTTTGTCACTTCTCCATTTTCAGAAGCCTACCTAACCAAAACAAAAGCAGGGCCAAAATGTTAGAGCCGACAATTCAGATTTTGGGTTGAGAATGCATAATCAACATATCTAGCATATATACATATATATAAGATAAAAGAGATGATTTTGGAGCTCATGTGGATAAGTGGACTTAAATTGAAAACGACGAAAAGTAAGACATACGATTCAGTAGATTCAGACAGAACAATTCTGAGTAAATTAAAGCCAAAGTCAGGCTATTAGGGTAACAATTCATTTTTGGACGTTAATGTCCTAGATTGACTTGAAATTTGGTTGTTTCAACTAAAATGGACAACCGAACATGTCCACTTGATTTTGCCAAGTGCTTAAACCAAACGTTTTGAGGTCGTTTTACTCATTATTATATTTTGAGAATTTTGGACTATTTAATTTCTGCCTTATCAATTTGAAGCAAGTTTTGTACTATGAACTATACATAGTTGTTGCACAACTTTTATGTATTGTTGAAAAATTAGAGTTGCATAATAATTTTTTTATTCATACGCCATTCCTAATTAATAAGAATTGCATTATACGGATTTCAAGCTTGTAGTATAAAATGTGAGATTGAGTGCGGGTTGCTCGACTCATCCCACATTATTTCCAGTCAAACTAGGCTGGCCTCAAAGTTAATTGAGTACGTTTTATGTCACTCATACATGTATTGACACAAGTCAAGATTCAAGTGTTTGTGGATTTGGATTTAATATACCAACACTACAGGTGATGATTGTTACCGTTAATAATTCACAATTTTAAGAAAATATTCAGCAAAAAATTTAAACAAATTCTTTAAAAAAATTATACTTTCTTAAATATATAATTAATATTTTTATACTCAAATCACATTTTCTCATGTATGACTCTATTATGATTTATGAATTTGCCTGTAAAATGGAGGATAAAAAAGACCCACAATAACTTGAAGAAATACAAATAAAAGTAGCAATGATTTTAAAAATTATTTATTTAATTTGAGTGCATCCAAAACTCAATCACTTGGTGGATATTCACACACATATTCTGAAGTTTCATGTATGTATATATTGGTACATACAATACAAGTAACAATGAGAAATATAATTTAATTATAATAGGACCAAAAAATGATGATAAAAATAATAATAACTACACATTCTATCAGCTATAAGTGTTAATGAATCTTGTGATCACTGATATACAAGAATCTTTTTTATTTCCTTTTATAGAAATTGACACAAATGGATGTTACATGAAAGACCAAATAGATTAAAAAAGATAGCAAAGTTTGGGTATAAACAAAGACTAGTTACAAATTAGGAGCTATTTTATAATAAATTTGGTATAATAATTATTCTTGGTTGTTTCTTTATTAATTCTTACCAAATCCCACCATTATTCAAACATATAGGACAGGATTGTTCATGTGATCTCTGATTCCTCATTGTACCCTATGTCTCTTCTTCTCTCTCTCACCTTTCTCAAATCAATATCAAATCTGAATTATACACATTTTTTATGTGTTTGGTAGGATAAAAAAAATTATATAATATAAATTTGATTCTTTTTCTATCCCTACTACTGTAAAGCTCTTTTTAAAAAAAAATATGATTTAGCTTTTGAAGGTAAAAAGAACCATTGAAGTTTGGATTTTGAGGTGGTTTATTTGTATTGAGTGAGACTGAACTCACTGAGCATTACACATTTATCTCATTTTGGTCTTTTTCTATTGCCCTACTATTTTGAAGTTGTTTTATATGATAGCTTTTAAAGGTAAAAAGAACCAATAAAGTTTGGATTTTGAGGTGGTTTATGGAAATTTTGTGTTTGTATTGAGTGAGACTGAACTCACTGAGAATTACACATTTATCTCATTTTGGTCTTTTTCTGTGCCCTACTATTTTGAAGCAGTTTTATATGATTTAGCTGTTAAAGGTAGAAAGAACCATTAAAGTTTGGATTTTGAGGTGGTTTTTGGTAATTTTGTGCTTGTTTTGAGTGAGACTGAGCTCATTGAGCATTACCCATTTCTCAGTTTGGTCTTTTTTATAACTACTTTGAAGCTTTTTTTATATGATTTAGCTTTTGATGGTAAAAAGAGCCATTAAAGTTTGGTTTTGAGGTGGTTTTTGGTAATTTTGTGCTTGTTTTGACTGAGACTGAGCTCATTGAGCATTACCCATCTCTCTCTCTCTCTCTGAAACAGCTTTTAAAGGTAAAAGGAGCCATTAAAGTTTGGGTTTTGAGGTGGTTTATGGTTCTCTATCTCTGTTAGTGAAATTGAGTTTTGTGTAGGCCCAAAGTGTCTCAATTTTCTGGGTCAGATCTTTAATTGGTTCTTAACTTGAACTGTGTTTTTAAGAACTCCAAAACAAGAAGAAAATACAGAAACACAGCAAGTGATTAGTACTTCTGTCCCCCACCTCCAATAAAGGCCATATCTTTTTTTATAGGGCAACTCTTTTTTTTTTTCCTCCATTTTTTTCTCTTCTTCTTGTTCATGAAAGTGAGTGTTTTGATTCTGTTCACAACAGCAAATGAGTTGCTGCTACAGGTCCAGTGAGGGTCTTTAAACAGACTCTAAATCAGAACCCATATGCTCTGCACTCTGATTTTGATGATTAGAAGCTGCTTCTCTTCAATTCACCATCTGGGTTCTCTTGCTAGCTCCTAATTTACCCAGAAGTAGACAAAAAAATCTCATCTTTAGGAACCATGTTTGGCTCTGAGCTGTGATTTTGTTGGTTCAGAAAGACCCGTTTCAGGGATTGGAGCAAAACACTTGTTTTTCTTCTTATTAAAGCTTTAGTATAGGAAATAGGAATATTCCAGAACCAGAAATTTAGATTTTTTGGAGGGCAATGAAGAATCAAGAACTGAAAGAGGAATCTAGTGGAGCTTGAAATTGAATCTCATCTGGTAAGGTACTGTTTTTGGTCTTGAGCTTTTGAGTGTTTTCTGCTGAGATATGGCTGAGAGGAGGGTACCAGAAAATCTGAAGAAACAGCTTGCTCTTGCTGTGAGAACCATTCAGTGGAGCTATGGAATCTTCTGGTCCATTTCAGACAGACAACCTGGGTAACAATCTTTCCATTTTTGATATATTGGTCAATATGATCTGTTTGGATTGTTTAAGATTCATAATTACATAGTTAAAAAAATGGGTATTCTTGGATTATCTGAAACTATCTGTAAATAGAAAGGCATTTGGTACTCTTCATACTTCATAGTATTTTTTGGTCTCAAAAAGTTTGACCCGTTTTTGTAATATCTGATATTGTGTATGAGCTTGCTGATTTTCTCAGGTAGTGTTTGGATTTTAATTTTTGTTCACGAATGGAATGAGATTCCGGTTCTTCGTGTTTGGATTAGGAGTTTTTGGTCACGAAAATGGTTTTGGAATCTCATTCTCATTCTCATTCCCATTCCCATTCCCATTAATGAAAGTTGAAACTCTTTCCTGTTCCAAAATCCAAACACTACTTAATTGGGTCTTGTACAGATACTGATTTGTACTTCATTTACACATCAAGCAGATTTGGAGTTCAGATTATGTTACGTCTCTTTGCAGCATTGTGAGAAACTCTATGATGCAATTTTACCTTTGTTTTTGTGTAAACTTTTGACATTTTGGGTTACTTCAGTTCCTTATGTTTTGATTGCATTTTACATCATATGAAGCTCCTTGTGATCTTATAGTTGTATCATAATATTCCTTTCTATGTTATGCTGCAAATCCCGACCCTAACCTTGTTTGTGAATTGTCTTGGTTGTTGTTTGCTGATACGCTACAAATGTGAATTGTATAGGGTTTTGGAGTGGGGTGTTGGGTACTATAACGGAGACATTAAGACAAGGAAGACAGTTCAATCCGTCGAGTTCAATGCTGACCAAATGGCGTTTCAGAGGAGCGAGCAATTGAAAGAACTTTATGAGTCCCTCTCTGCTGGTGAAGCCAACCCGCAAGCACGAAGGCCCTCTGCAGCATTATCCCCTGAAGATCTTACTGATTTGGAGTGGTATTATTTGGTTTGCATGTCGTTTGTGTTCAACATCGGGCAAGGGTAAGTTTTCATTCTCGTTTCGTCGGTGTCGAATTAGTTGCAAGTCTTGAATATTAATTATCTTCGTTCAAGATCGAACTGCAATTGCATAGTTACCATTTAGCATTGTTTTGTGGATTATCTTCCGAAATGGTCTCCTTAGTATCCATTTTGTGCTAAATTGGTCTCCGATTTTATTTATGTTCCAATTAGTCCCCATACTATCCTCTTTTGTTTCAAAATGGTCCATTCAGTATTCATGTGTTCCAAAACAGCCACTATCCCATGTGAGTAATTGAGGACCAACTTAGCACAAAATGTGTAATAAGAGAACTAAATTGGAACAAATATCAATTCGGGGACTGATATGGCACAAAATGGTAAATGTATAAAGGGACTAAACTGTAAGAAATATCAAATTAGAGACCAATTTGGCACAAAATGGACAATAAGGAGGCCATTTTGAAACATTCTCCTTGTGTGTTGAAGCTTGAGTCGTGAAGCTTCAATATTATTTATATCCCCCGAAATTGTGTTTCAGGTTGCCAGGGCGAACGTTGGCAACGGGGCAACCCATATGGCTTCGCAATGCTCATTATGCAGATAGTAAAGTATTTAGTCGCTCTCTATTGGCAAAGGTTGGTTGCTATTTCTTATTACAGACATAATATATCCATATGAATTGTAAAAGCATGATCAAAACTAACTTCAACGTTTCTTTTGCTGTTTGGTTTTCGCTTCACGATCTGACACGTTGTGTACTTCTCAGAGCGCCTCCATCCAGGTACTGGTTATATTTTTCTCTACCGTGTCCATCATCATCTATGTTACATGAATCATATTAGTTACGATATAAAATATTTCCTGTATTGAATTTCAGACCGTGGTATGCTTTCCGTACTTAGGAGGTGTGATTGAGCTTGGCGTCACTGAGATGGTACTTTCTTTTTCATTTCGGTATATTTTGTGTAGATATGTTTAAATTCGGAAACTAAATTCTGTTGTTTTTTGTAATATGCTTTTCGAAGGTTATGGAGGACCCGAGTCTCATTCAACTAGTGAAAAACTCGTACTTGGAGATTCCCAATCCCGCGGGATCCAAGAAACCCGATACCAAAGATCATGCTTGTGTAGCGTTTGATCGTGATATTTTCGATGGACCATTACTAACAGTTGTAGGATGTGAAGAACTAGAAATGGTTTCTCTCAACAACAGTTCAAGTGAGTTTGAGGCCAATCAATTTCCCGAGGATTCATTTTTGCTTGAAGGGATCAACGGAGGAGCTTCTCAAGTGCAAAGCTTCCAATTCTTGGACGACGAGATCAGTAATTGTGTACACAACTCCATGAACTCTAGTGACTGCATATCTCAAACTTTTGCCGATCCTGAGAAGATTGTATCGGCTCCAAAGGGCGGAAAGGTAATTGACTATCCCCCGCCAGATCCTCAAGAGTTCAAACACGCAAAACTAGCCTCAACAGCACATCAAAGCGATGACTTGCACTTCCAGAATGTTCTTTCTTCGCTTCTGAAGAGCTCTCACCAGCTGATTTTGGGCCCGCATTTTCGAAACTCGAATAAGGAGTCGAGTTTTGTGAGTTGGAAGACAGTAGGGTTAGTGAGTGGTCAGAAACCAAGAAGTAGAGCATCGCAGCAGAAGGTATTGAAGAAGGTTTTGTTCGAAGTTCCTAAGATGCACAATGGCGGGTTGGTTGAATCCCCGGGAGATGATTGTGACCATAAAGACGGAGTGTGGAGACCCGAGGCTGATGAAATTGGCATAAACCATGTCATGGGCGAGAAGAAGGAGAAGCTAGACGAGAGATTCTTGATACTGAAAACGCTCGTTCCTTCGATTAGCAAGGTAATACAAACTCTATATGCATATATAACTCAACCAAAAAAAAAAAAATTTGGGCCATTACGCAAAAAAAACTGTAGTATTACCCACAAACACATAAAAGATCTAAAGAATTTTTCACGACATTTAGTCACCTCATTTTGTTAGTAACTTTCTTAACTCGCTAAGATGAAAAGACTGTTTTACCCCTTAGATAAAAGAACTTAGATTTTCATACAAATTGTGTGGATAGAGAAATTAATTAAAAATAAATATGAAGTGTAAAATTGAGTTTTCATACGGTGAATGGTCATATGCAAGACGTGATGAGATGAGCTGACCAAATTTGAAGTCAGTTAAATGTCGTGAAAAATTATTTAGATTTGTGATGTGTTTGTGTACAATACTGCGGGTTAGTTATTCGTAATTATCCCAAAATAATTTACTTGATAATCTACTGATTTTTAGGGTCAGACATTTCTCGTGATAGTGAAATCATCATTTGTATATGCAGGTTGACAAAGTATCTATTCTCGATACCACAATAGAGTATCTAAAACAGCTCGAGAAGAGGGTCGAGGAGTTGGAACCCTCCAGGGAGATGACAGTTTCAGGGAAAAGAAAACCCGAGGACACAGTAGAGAGGACATCAGACAACTATGGCCACGACAACACGGAAAATGGCAAAAGACGATTGGTGGGCAAGAGAAAGGCTGTGGAAATCGACAAAGTGGAGCCGGAGACGAGTTACGTTGTATCAAGTGATCTTGCGACTGATAATCTAACTATTAGCATCCACGACAAGGATGTGGTGATCGAGTTGCGGTGCCCTTGGAGGGAAGGGTTGCTTCTCGAGGTCATGGATGTAGTAAGCAATCTCAGGTTGGATTCTCACTCGGTTCAATCAACGACCAACGATGGGATAATATCTTTGACGATCAAATCCAAGGTATGAGCTCGTGTATTGGAACACGCTCGTAGTAGTGTTTGGATTAGTATATAATATGCTATACTTGTTATAATTTTTCAGACAGTGTATGTCTGGTTTTTGTCGGGGTCGGGTTGAGAAGACCTAATCTTAGCCCGACCCGAAAGAGGTGTGGGTCAGTGCAGGTTGTGGGTTTACATGGGAAATGTGACGTTTTGCCCGACCCGATCTGCACTTTTTCAATGGATTGGTGGTGGAGAATAGAGCTGTCCGTTTGTTCGTAACACGACACACGACGTGAAAATAGCGTATATTAAGGGCACACTGGTAAATTAATCTTAATCACGCGCTGAGCCTCCAAAACGCGCACAGACACACTAAAGGGCATAGTGGTAAATTAATCTTAATCATGTGTCAACATGATCCATTTCGTTACCGTGTTAAATGTGTCGTGTTCCTGTTTTATGTTTGTGCTGGGTGCGCAACAAACAGTAGTCAACCTTCAACACGACACGCACGCACGAATTGACACCTCGTAAATGTCATAATTGTATCCAGCGCATAACTGATTATTTCAAAACCCGATTATAATTTGTTTTATCTCATTATCATCACAAACTTTGCAGGTGAAAGAATCCACCGCAACATCAGCATCGTTGATCAGACGAGCGCTTCAAAGATTCACTGTGATGTAACGAAGGCGTGTTTTCAAGAATCTCTACTATCAGATCATTGTAAAATTCGACGCAAGTGCTCGGGACAGCAAATCCTATGCAGGTAAGAGTAGTGTAATAAACGAGTTTAAATAAACTTCGCCGGAATCTGTATTTCTTGCAAGCTATTATATATACGATTTCTTGTTTATCTAACAGAAAGAAACCAGTTAGATAGATGGGTTTCATGAGAGCTGTACATTTAGAAAGATTTATTGGAAAAAAGGTTCAAAGATTCAAGTCTCTTCTACTATTGAAACATGAAACTAAATGTAGAGCTAGTTTATGAGTTGTGTGTTTTGCATGTACTGATAGAGGCTGTGGGTCGGACTGTGGAAAGTCCTACACCGAATCCGTCCCAAAAGGGTTGCGGATTAAAGTTTAACATGTTGTGTGTGTTTGCCCAACCCGATTTGATCCGACTGGGTCTACATTATGCGGACCAAACCTACAAATGTGGATCTGGTTTCAGGTGCTTATGGGTTCAGTTCAAATTACTAGCTCTAATGTGCATAGTTTAATTTCTATGTGATTTGTCATTGGTGTACTCACTCTTGCATAGCCTTTTGACTAGATTTTATATATATGAAATAAATTGAGATTTTGAGATATGTATTATTCATATTAATATTATGATTTTTAATTATGAGAATTGCTTAATTCCGCCCGGGCAAAAATAAAAATTGTGTTCATTTGCAACTTTTTATCAAATCTAACTTTTTTTATTAAGTGGTAAGACACGTTAGAACTATAAACGCACTACGCATTCTTATTTAGTCTTGCAGTTTGTGGCAAGCCCAAATTGCCGAATTTTACAGAAGAGGTAATTACTGATGGACCTCCTGTGCTTTACATGTTTTTCAACTAGCACCCCTAAGCTTTTTTGGTGAACTTTGGCATACCCTGTGCTTTCAAAACGTTGCACTGTCACTAACTCCGTTAGTTTGACATGAA